>JANHFL010002293.1:4830-16898 GCA_032468155.1 Oxyrhabdium leporinum
TATAAAGGGGTGCTAGTTTATTTGGATGACATTTTAATTTACACTGAGATGATGCAAGAGCATGTGAAATTAGTATGGCAGGTGTTGAAGAAACTTTTAGATGCTAAATTGTATGTGAAGCTTTCAAAGTGTGAGTTCCATAAGGAGGCCCTCGATTACTTAGGTTATCGAGTGACAAGTGAAGGGATCAAAATGGATCCAGGAAAAGTGAAGGCGGTGCTGGATTGGCAAGCCCCTAGGACCCAAAAACAAGTGCAAAGTTTCCTAGGTTTTGCAAATTTCTATCGGCAGTTTATTCCAGGGTTTGTGGAAGTAGCACTTCCTTTGACTGAACTATTAAAAATGGGACCATCATAAAATTGCTAAGATTAAGAAACACTGGTCTAAACTCTTTGGGGTTATGAATTCTATCTCATGTCATCATGACTTGATAACAACTTTGACACTTCTTTTCATCATTCATTCAGAACATGATAATGATGTTACCTAGTTGGGTCATGTAATGTCTGCAAGAAAGCAACCCATCTCAGAGAAACCCCAAGGACCCCTCATTTCAATCCCGAGCCACAAATATTCTATTCCATCAGTAAAATACAGAACATGGAATAACCAAAAACATTGTAAAATATGTTCGGTTATTCTATTTGTTGTATTATGAGTAGCTAATTCTAAGGAATATCCCACCCCCAAGCCACCACTTCTTTTCTGATATCCCCCCCAAAGACTCCATTTCTAAGCTGAAATTAATTACTTTCCCTTTCGGGGGTTTGCACACTGTTTCTATCGTCGATGCCTACGCCAAACAGCAAAACTGGAATACTGCAACCAATTTTGGTCACCACATTACAAAAAAAGATGTTGAGACTTTGGAAGAAGTTCAGAGAAGAGCAACTAAGATGATTAAAGGCCTGGAGACTAAAACACATGAAGAATGGTTGCAGGATTTGGGTTTGGCTGGTCTAAAGAAAAGAAGGACTGGGGACACACACGACAGCAGGATTCCAGTACTTGAGGGGCTTCCACAAAGAAGAGGGGATCAAATTATTCTCCAAAGCACCAAAGCGCAGGACAAGAAATAATGGGTGGAAACTAATCAAAGAGAGAAGTAACCTGGAATTAAGGAGAAACTTCCTAACTGTGAGGACAGTTAACCAGTGGAACAGCCTGCCACCAGAAACTGTGGGCACTCCATCACTGGAGGTTGTTAAGAACAGACTACTAGACAGTCACTTATCTAAAATGGTATAGGTTCTCCTGCTTGAGCAGGGGGCTGGACTAGAAGTCCTCCAAGGTCCCTTCCAGCTCTATTCAATTCTAAAAGTAATCTTTGCTTTCTGGCCAGGTGAAGGTGGGCAAATGTGCAATCCTATCTTAGATTCCCGGTATCTTTCATACACTTCATTTAAGCAAGTTACCATTAACCTTGTAAAATGTACCGCCATATGTGTTAGCTAGTAGCATCATTAATTATATTACATTTTATGGCTTTAGAGTAATAAATGGGGTTTAATACCCCAGTTGTAGGACCACTGAACTGGGAGAAATATCCCTTTTGATGCTGTTATTTTCTTATTAATAATTGGCTTAATTGGATTGCATTAATTGGGGGACATGGATTAGATAGCAGGATCTGCTAAATAGGGCATTGTAAACCATGACATGTCAAAACTGTGCTCTCAGTAAAAGGTGAAAAAGCCTGGCTTCAGATTGTTCAAATTGCCATATTGCTGGGTTGTTTGTTTAAAACATTTATGCCACCCTTTATAGATGAATTCTCTGGGGTTTGAGGTGAAGGTGGCTCATAATCCAGAAATAAAACAATTCATGTCACAATATAACACAGGAACTAATAAAATCACAACATAAAAACTTGATGCCACAATCACTCTTTATTGATGTGATTCACTACATTCTCATCTTCTTACCTGATTGTTATCCTAGAAATGTGGAATTATAGACATGGAAGAGACTACAAGGATGATGTAGTTCAACTACCTATAATGTGCAAGAAAACCTGTAAAATTGTCCTGAAGAAAGAGTCATCCAGCTTTTTTCTTTGTTTCTTTGGCCATGAAAAATAGTTCTGGCCATCTTTCCCAGGATATCCTATATGTACCTGAACACAGCTAACAATCACCCTCTTTTAACGACCCCAAAATCCCTTGCGGGGTGGAGTCTGGGCAACTGAATGGAGCTGAGTGTTTACTGGCCGGATGCCCTTCCTGTTGCCAATGCAGAGGGAAGGTGAAACGCCCCCCTCACCATGATGCCGGAGGCCAACTAGGCCACGCCCACCATGGCCACACCTACCCAGCACCCGGGCAGCGAACCCGTTGCTGAGGTTTTTCAAGCCCACCCTTCCTGGCCATTCCCACCTGGTCCTCTGAAGTCAAACACAACCCTGATGCAGCCCTCAATGAAATCGAGTTTGACACCCCTGCTGTAAGGGGACAGGGGAGAGAAGCACTTTCAGACTAGCAAGATTCTGTTAATGTAATCTTACCATAAAGTAGAATTAGTGCATCTGCTCGTGTTTCCGATCTGTTCTACCCCATAAGGCTGACAGCTGCACGGGGATTTTAACTTGGCTGTCTCAAATCTGAGTCCAGTTCTCAAATCAATACGCCATGTTTGGTTTTCACTTGGAGTAATTCTAGCAGTTCTGTAATAATTACATTTTCTCCCAATTGGTTACAAAACTCATTTCATAGCACTGTTTTGCTAATCCAAGCCCTAAGTGCAAGGATGTGAAACTACAATGTGACCCTCCAGATGTTGCAGAAATGTAAGTCCAGTAACTCCAAACATTACAGCCAATGGCACAGATTGTCAGAACTGCCACGCTTGTGCTCTGCTATCGCTTGGTGCCCGGGGAGACCGGACGGAGGTGGAGGGGAGGATTCAGGGGTAACGAAGAGTTCACCGTCTCTGCCGGAGACACAACTCCAAGGTTGGATGGCTGAGAACGGACCACAGCTGCATTCCATCCCACACGTGGTACAACCGTTCCAAAAACAACCTCTCTGAATTTGATTGGACAATGGAGCCCAACATGGGGATGCACCTAAGGGAGGGAAAGTTACACTTGGGATTTGGGCATGCGCTTGTCATGTCTGGCTTTGCTCTACTGTATTTCACTTGACCTTTAGTAAACGATAGCTTTTTCAACAAATGGAGTTAAGGATTGTTCTCGCTTAGAGGCTCAAATTGAGGCAAGTCTGACACAGATTCTGGGGAACAGGTGGGAAGTGGATGGAATTCCGTGTTTAGGACTTTGGAGAAAGTGGCTGCCTTGGTCCTTGATTTTCTCAGCTCTGATATTCCCACCATTGTATGGACTGTAGGACTAACTAGGAGCCACTTTAAGGGCCTAGTAGGGATGGCCGTAATTCTTATCTAATGCTAGTATTGCCCAGCCCACATTTTACCACTTTATGAAGGAGACTACTAGGAGGCATCCTGTCAAAGGCTTTGTGAGTTCCAGAAGCATGAGGTCTGCAGCATTCCCCTGATCTACTGAGCTAGTCATCTTATCAAAGCAGGTGACAAGCTTAATCTGGTATGACAGGTTTACGACACACTCATCCTGAGGGTCCCTATCATCATTCATGCCTCTCCATGTCAAAGTGGAGGCTGTGCTTGAGTACCTGTTTCTACTGACCTTCTTTGCACATTTAAGGCAGAGCACATGGATGAAACATATTTCCAAAGTGTCTCCCTTCATTTCTAAGGTTTGAATATATTCTTAGCAGGCTTTAGATGGACATTTTTTTATACACATTTTGATAGTAATTGCAGGAGATGGTCAGACTGAGCCTGAGGGAGGGATCAAGCATGTCATCAGTTTGGAGTCACTTTGCACCCACATGAGATGTATAAGTCCAGTTTCCCTTGAATTCCATTACTCTTATCTAACTCCAGTTTGCCTCCTATAAATTAATTTCCTTTCAGTTTTTCTTTGTCCCTTCCCACAAAATTCTTCAAAACTTTAAGAAGTCTCTTTTATAAATCCAATATAGGAAAGTTATCCAAGTCACTCTTTTAGTTTCTTATTTATTATGACATCAGCCTGTCTCATTCATATGTCGGGTGAAACATCTTTTTTTCTGTATCTTTCTTGTAAAATGTCTTTTAAACATAGTCTGTTTATAGAGGCAATCATTCTTAAAATTAACTTCTGTGTCCATTTTTCAAAATATCCCTCATGACATCCAATATTAAAATATTTTGCTTCATTCTGTATTAGTAAGTCAATTTTTAGCATTCTTCTCCTTTGCTTCTTGTCCCTTCTAATGTCCAACTTTCTATCGTATCATGTTTTTAATCAAAACAAAGGCATTTTCCCACAGGAAAGATTCTTACAATTAATTCCAAAATATTATTTCAAATCCACCTAGACTTTTAATTCATTTATAACTTTCCAAAATCAAAGTCCTTTTGCAATTTATTCAAAAACCATTTTTAAAATTTAAACTTGTATTGAAAACTTATTTCACTAAGGATTAACACACAGGTCAACGAGACTATCGAAACCATAAAAGGAATTCATCTTCCTGGGCTCTAAAATTGACCAAAGTGGTGACTGCAGCCCTGAGATCAGAAGGATCTACAGCATTTGGAAGAACTGCAATCTCTGATATGAATAACATCTGGAAGAGTAAAGACATCAGCCTTACCACCAAATGCAGATTAGTTAACGCAATAGTTTTTCAAATTGCTACTTATGGCTAGGGAACTTGGGCTCTGAAAAAGGCAGATAGGAGAAGGGTGGATACCTTTGAACTGTGATGCTGGAGCCGACCTAAGCCTCCCATTTGCTGCAAAAAAATAACAAAGCAGTCTTAGACCAAACCTCACCCAAAATGTAACTTGAAGCCAAGATTTCCAAACAGAGGCTGTCGTGCTTCGGTTATGTCATGCAAGCTGACTTATTTGAAAAGTCAATCATGCTGGGAATGGTCACTGGAAAAAGGAGAAGGAACCGCCCTCGTGCCCCTTGCCTGGACACTATAAAGAATAACACTGGGATTGTTATGACCCGGGGCGTGGCATGAGTCTTCGGAATGGGGCGGTATATAAATACAAATAAAATAAATAAATAAATAAATAAAAATGAAAGCAACACAGCCAGAGAACAGGTCTAACTCCCCTTTATGGCTCCAACTTTGCCCCCAAATGTCCCCATGTTTACTACAAGTCCTGGAGCAAAGCTCTCACACGCACCTCCAGAAGCCTCTGCCAGTGAGTAGACCAGCCAGCAAGGTTAGCCAAGCAGTAACCAGAGCAAGAAGTTCAGCAAAGCAGGCAAACCGGGCAAGCCCCACAAGACAGAGCACAGCAATCTCCAGGCGTCAGCAAATGCACACGAGACTCCACAGATTCAATGCTTGTTCGTGACAAATGCCCCTCCCACCAGCATCTCCTTACACCTTAGTCCCCAGGGTCTGCCTTGTAAAGGGGGGGCGTGGCACTCTCCACCCTCGTAGCTGGCTGAGCCTGTGTTGTTCCCTCCTTCTCTCTTCCCTGCGTGCTCTGGGATCAGGAGGGGGTGGCCCTTGCTCTTCGCCTGAGCTCTCTCTCCCGCTCTTCCCTGTCTGCAAGCCTTTCTAATCCTGAGAAGCCCTGCCCCGACTGGCCCTGCCCTTCCTCAGTTTCCTCCAAAGCCAACAGAGCCGCCCCCTCAATCTCTGTCGGCTCCTGTTCCAGCTCATCTTCCCCCGCAGATTCATCCTTCGACGGGAGCATGACAGGGATGACCATGGCAGATCTGAAGGAGCAGTGTGAGACAGAGGAGCATGGACAGTGCTGATCCATAGGATGGCTAAGGGTTGGAAATGACTGAATGGCTTATGACCAGAACTGAAAACTGTATTTCAAATGTGGTCCTGCCAGTACAGCTTAAAGATGTATCAGTATATCACATGATCTTGATACTATCCCTCTGTTGATAAAATCTAGGACTGCATTGACTTGTATCGTTGCACACTTGCATTGTAGTACACTGCTGGCTCATATTTAAGTGACTGTCCACTAGAACACCTAGATCTCCCTCACAGTCACTACCATTCAGCCAGATACCGTCTATTCTATACCTATGCATTTGGTTTTCTTGTCTAAGTGTAGAATCTTGCTTTTCTCATCACTGAACTGCATTGTGTTGGATAAGGCCCAGTGGTCAAGTCTATCAAGATCCTTCTGATTCTTGAATCTGTCTTCCAAAGAGTTACAATTTCCCCCAGCTTCGTTATCTGCACGTTTGATGAGTGCACCCTATATCCCTTTGTCTGAATCATTTATGAAGTTGTTGAAGAGTACTAGACATAAGAAAGGACTTTGAGTATTCACAGCATGCCTCCTTCCATGTAGATGTAGTTCCATCGAGGACTACACGTTGAGTACCATTGGTTAGCCAGTTGCAGATCCATCTGGTGATGATGCTGTCTAACCCACATTTATCCATTATCCATCAATCTCATCAAGAAATGGTCTACTTTGTCAAATGCCTTACTGAATCTAAGTAAACTATGTCCACAACATTTTCCAGATACATTATTTTGGTCATTTTGTTGACCAAATTAAAGATTTGTCTAACATGATCTATTTTGAACAAGCCCTTGTTGGCTTCTGGTTATCGCTTAGCTCATTTCTAGGTGGTGACAAATCCACTGCTTGATTATCTTTTCCAGGATTTTCTCAGGTATTGATGTCAGGCTGATTGGTCTGTAGTTGCCTGGATCATTTTTCCCCCTTTTGAGGATTGGAAGCATATCGTTTCTTTTCCAGTCCTCTGGCAGTTCCTGAGTGTTCCAGGAAAAAAGCTTTTTGGTTTTCAAAATCATAGCTAGTTGCCAAAATTTCCTCTAAAAATATCAGCAAGCACTTCCAGATTTGAGAGAGACCTGTTAACGCTTGGGCATACAGTATGTCCTTTGAGATGGGTGTGAGGGATGTTTTGCAGAGTAGCTTTGCAAGAAAAGCCAGAAGGGGCTTGTTGGTCAAAGTTGTGAATGGCAATTTTTGCACCAGTGGGATAACAAGACAGTGAGGCTGTTAAGTGAATCTCTTCTTCCTCAATTTAAATGAGGCTAAAACAGAGAATCCAGAGTTCCATAAACACCTCAGGGACAACTGATTAATTTAGGGACAACAGCCCCTAAATTTGTTTGCTTGGCATAGTGAGGAACTCTTCACAAGGAAGGCATTCGAAGTTGCACCTATCAATGATTCAAGTTTGCTCATTGCAGTCAAAGGAGCCCAAGATTTTGTGTTGAAGTTTTGTATTTTTGAGGTGTTGGATATTCTGTTTTGACAGTTGAAACTATTTCAATGTGTTTCCAGGTACCCAAATATTTTATTAAGGGCTCCATCAGACAGATGGGTACTTTAATATTTATTAATTTTATGAAAAACTAACAGGTTTTCTTCTTTTCCACTCCTTTCTTCTTTAGAATAAAGTCACACTCTTTTACTATTGGTAGACTGCCAACTGGATATTTATGATGAGAGGGGAAGGCAGCAGATGTTCTGGCTCCCTTTTTTTTTCTTTTCACACTGTGTTTTAGAGGTGAACAAAGACACAAATAAGACAAATGGCTTTGTCATTCATTAAAAATGTCCTCAGTTTTATGCAAATCATATGGGAAGAGAAAAACACAAGCGTATTGATTTACCACCAAATACATTTTCATGAACTTTATGAGCCAAGATAAAAACAAAAAAAAAACAAAACGGGTTGGGTACCCATGCTTTTAAAATGTCAACATCTTGCTTGGCTAGGATCACTCAAGAAGTTTATTGTTGTGACCAGAGGTTACAACAATATTATACAGGATAAAAAGGAATGCAGTTAATAATAAAAAGGGAAAGGGGGAGAAAGGAAAATGAAGAGGAGGCAAGCAAGAGAATTAAAGTGGAACCAATACTAAAGCAGAGCTGAATTTTTTTTTAAGGCTACCGGTAAAAGAAAGCGTGGCAAAGGTAGCAACTTAGCTGCCAACAGCTGGAATCACACCTGGAAAAAACTCATCCAGTCATTCAGCAGCTGAGCCTTTTGCTTTTCCTCCGATTTCATGGTAGATAGGGCAGGGATAGTACGGTAGAGCCAAACTCATTTGCTCAGCTAGCTTACAGTTCACACACACACACACACACACCCGAGCATTGGGGAATGTGGTTGTGAATCCGTATTGTGCGTGCCTGGAAGCCTCTGGTTCCCCTCTGAAGGTCTCCCCTGGATTACGGGCAAAACCCTTCTGCGGTGTCCATTTTGCTAACTTCCAGGCTCACTCCAGAAAACCCCTCCCTCATGCCCATCCCATGGCTGCCAAGGGGAAAGGAAAAATAATGGCACCCGAGGTCTCTTTCTTCCTCTGCAAATATGACACCGTCCTTGAGAAAAGGTTTTCTCTGAAGTGTGTCCCCATTATTATTTAAACCCAGGGCGCCCCATCGATTTTAATGGGATTATGCCAGAGACGAAAAGAATCCCGGGGTGCAGCCGGGGACAGACCCTCCCGTGTTAAGAAGACTTTTGTTCTGCTTCCACCTTTGTCCTTCTGCAGGCTGCTCCTCACCCCCCTTCCCGGCTTCCCTTTTGGAAGCAAATGCAAATCCAGCAGAGGTGGAGATGGGGAAGTCAACAGGAAGCAAATTAGGGATCGATCGACAATTATGGCTGGCTCCGACTGCTGTGGAGGCAGGACTAAAGCAGCAAAGAGGAAAGCAAAATGGACCTTTGCAGAGGAAACAAAATGAGAGGGATAACAAAATAACAGACTTGAGAGAGACCTTGGAGGTCTTCTAGTCCAACCCGCTGCTCAAGCAGGAGACACCATTTCAGACAGGTTGCTGTCCAGGCTCTTCTTAAAAGCCCCCGGTGATGAAGCACCCACGATTTCCGGAGGCAACCTGTTCCACTGGTTAATTGTCCTTACCGTTAGAAAGTTTTTCTTCATTTCATCTTTCTTTCCTTGATTAGTTTCCATCCACCTTCCTCCACTTGTAGCATTTCAGATAACTGTCTAGCTTCTTTGTAAAAACGTAAGTAATGGAGCGCTCATGATTTCCGGAGGCAACCTGTTCCACTGGTTAATTGTCCTTACTGTTAGAAAGTTTTTCTTCGTTTCATCTTTCTTTCCTTGATTAGTTTCCATCCACCTTCCTCCACCCTCAGCAGGACCAAATCTATCCACCTATATGGAATGGAATGGAATGCAACGGAACAGAACAGAACAGAACAGAACAGAACAGGAGCTGGCAGGGGCCTTGGAGGTCATCAGCCTCCTACTCATGCAGGAGGACTTGTAGCATTTCAGATAACTGTCTAGCTTCTTCTTAAAAACCTCCAGTAATGGAGTGCCCATGATTTCTGAAGGTAAAGCTCTTCCACTGGTTGTCCTCCCTGTTACAAAGTTTTTCCTTAATTCCAGGTTCCTTCTCTCTTTGGTTAGTTTCCAGCCATTGTTTCTTGTCCTCCCTCTGGTGCTTTGGAGAATAATTTGACCCCTTCCTCTTTGTGGCAGCCCCTCAAATACTGGAACACTGCTATCATGTCACCCTTAATTCTTCTTTTCTTTAAACTAGCCAGACCCAAAATCTGCAGTCATTCTTCATATGTTTTAGTCTTTAGTCTTCATATGGTTTAGATGGGAGTTGAAGTTCAGGAAATTTCTCCTTAGTTCTTTTTTTTAAAAAAAACCAACATTTATTCTTCCTATTACAAATCTATTCTGCATCTCCATGTCCAGAACATTTTTAAGAATTGCATCAGTTGATATTCTACCTGAAATTACTTTTCCCATTATCAAAGAACTGGCGGGAAGTCCCATTTGATACCTTTTTCATGTCAAACAAAATGTTGCAGAGGAGATCTTGATCTCCAGGCTAAAATGAAATCTCCCTTGAAAGGAAAGGAAAAACAAGGACTGGTTCAGTTATACTACCTATGTGAGATTCCCAGGAGCAACCTGCTGGTTTATGCCAGAGAAGATTGAATTGTGGTTCATATGGACCTTTGTTTGATATAACAAGTAATTAGAAATTAGGTGGGCTTTCAGTGTGATAGACCTGGAAAATCAAGAAAGAAAACTGACTCCTCCAGAATGCAAACTAGTAGCAACACAACATGGACTGGCTCATACTTCTTGCTAAGCCAAGATGTTTTGACCTGTAATTTGTCAAGAAACTGGAATTAGTTAATATAATGAAATCTGGGATTCATTTATACAAAATACAGTAATTTAAAAATAAAATCTTCGTTACAGAAATATATTAGAAATGTGGGCTTTTCCTGTTTCTATTATTTTAAAGCAAGAAACTATTAATAATAAAACAAGAAACTGGAATGAGTTGATTTGAATGTCATGCAATCAATACACTGTGGCTTATCATCATGAACAAACCGCAGACCATTTGTGGCAGAAAGCATACAGTTCCAGTCCTCTTGCTTATCTATCTTGAGCTGAGGTGGCACAGTGGTTAGAGTGCAGTACTGCAGGCTCCTTCTGCTGACTGCCGGCTGCCTGCAATTTGGCAATTTGAATCCCACCAGGCTCAAGGTTGACTCAGCCTTCCATCCTTCTGAGGTCAGTAAAATGAGGAGCCAGATTGTTGGGGGCAAGAGGTTGACTCTGTAAACCGCTTAGAGAGAGCTGTAAAACAGTGTGGATCAGTATATAAGTTTAAGGGCTATTGCTATGTCAGTCCTCAGGGAAATTAAGCTGAATCCTGACTTGCCCCTAACTCAGCTCAGCTCCAACCTTCCCTTGTCACTCCTCTGGATTCTTTCATGCCCCCAGAACTTTTGCTTCATCCCACCCCCATCCTCTGAGTGAGCAGCCATAAGAGTACCAGTTCTAAAAGAGATTTTGCCCAACACTGTCCAAGAAAGCATCAAGATACATAAAAACTGTTAGAAAACCATTATCCTGGAGGAACTCTACTGACTAAGTATGGAGGCACAGGTGTGGGGGGAAGGATGATCAGCAAATATCACGCTGGTAATTTTGGATGGCCCCGATCTTGTCAGATTTTTAACAAACTAGGCACTGTGTTGAACCCATTTACTGGGAAGATAGCTGGTTTTGTCAATTTTTTGCTCCATTGCACATGGTGTTTTAAAATGGCTTTAAGCTGTCAAAGTGATTGTTTTATTGTTTAACTGCCCAGAATTGTCTGTTAATTGGGTAGCCACATCAATCCAATCAACAAACGAACAGTGTTGTTTTAATAGACTTTGTACAATTTTATTCTGGTTTTAGTTAGGTCTCGAGTACTCTTCAGAAAAAGAAAAAAATATAATAAGTTGGCTTTTCTTCTCTTGTCTTTCCTTCTGTGGACGTTTTCATTTTTGTTAGATTGTTAGATATATTAAATCTAATGCGTTGTTCCAATCTCGTTTTGTGAGCTACCCAAAGAGTTCCTGCTTTTCAGAAGTTTGGAAATCCAACCACATCTCAACATAGCGGAAAAATAATTAATATAATCACCATGTTGTAGATTATTAATAGGTTGCATACTGTATCGCATGCTAATTGCTCATGTTCCCACCTGCAGTTGCCATTAACATTTAATGAGAGAATTTGCAGAGATTTTTGTAGGCAGCTTTATTTTTCCCACTCCCTGGGGGCCAATAATTATCTCCTGCTGCAAAAGGCAAGATCCTTTTGCTTTGCCGAAGACCAAAGAGGCTGCATCCCCAGGCCGTTTCTGTCTGTCTGCCCTTCCAGTAAGGGGAGCTGATAGCTGCCCCACACGAGCAGGTAGTGGCTAGGCTGCAGTGATGGTTTTGGGGTTGCTTCAATATAGAGATTGAACAGATCAATCAGGAAGAGGAAGAATCAAGGAAGGGAACCCACTCAGGAGACAAGGGTGACCACCAAATGCAAGAGCTGTGGATGTTCTGTCTGCACTACATCTGTGTGCAGCTCAACATGCAGTTAAACCCACCTATCCTCCAATAAAACAGACTGTGCGCGTAGATCTGAATGCTTTATTGAAAGAACAGGATATGGTGAAACTGGTGAAAATAGGAATACATACAATGAGAACCAAATACAAGATAGGCAGTA
>JANHFL010002293.1:16998-27334 GCA_032468155.1 Oxyrhabdium leporinum
ATTGAAAGAACAGGATATGGTGAAACTGGTGAAAATAGGAATACATACAATGAGAACCAAATACAAGATAGGCAGTACTGAGTTACTGCTGAACATAACAGTTAATATACAAGCAATCAAAATCTCACCAGCTTGCTCTGTGTGTGGGATTTGGGTTTGTCCTTGGATCACCATGTGCCACAGATTAAGATGGATTGTTAAATGGATTAATGCTAAAGGAAATGGAATCTGGCTTCCCAGCATACACTTATTTTGAGAGTGTGGGCTGATGGGTAAATGGGTTGGGCTAGCTTCAAACAGTATACTTGGTATTTGTCTCTCCGGCCACTAGATGGGGCTAGAGAGCAACAACAGTATATAAAACTTTTATGCTGGGGCATGACAGTGGAATATAGTCTGCACTACTGGACCTGAGGTTCTGAGCCTTCAGAGGAAAAAAATAGGACAACTGTCTTGGCTGTATTGACCAATAGAAAACTTCAGGAGTCAGGACAAGGTGTTGAGTTCCTGAGGTCAATCTTATGAAGAACAGCTGAGGGAACTTGCATGAATGAAGCCTTATAAAGAAGATGTCCCACTGTACTATCACAGCCATTATGTATGCCTACCAGGCTTTAAGTTCTAAGCCTGCTCCTTCCATCTTTGTGGACCAACAGATGCTTGGTTGGTTGTTATAAATGTTGATTTGGTAAACCATAGTTCCAGAGATGAATGAACAGATAAGCTGTTTTAGGAATGGAGTACCAAAAGTCATGGAGAAACCTATAGGTTGTTTCAAATATTCCAAAATAGGTAGCTGGCTGGTTGACATTCTTGATCTTAAGGGAAACCAATGTGATCTTAGAATTAAAGAAAGTGAATGTAGGAGTTGAGCAGGCTGAACCTGAGGGAGAGTCAAACGTGTCATAAGTTGTGAGTCCCTGTGCAACCACAAGAGATCTACGTCCAGCCCACCTTGAATGTCTCTCTTATCTCCTGCTCATTTCCCTCAATGGCCAGTTGGCTAGATTCTTGTAGAGAGCTTAAGCTGGCAATAAATCTTTATACTCATTTGAATTGCCTGAATGTCCCGATTTCTCCAGCGCTTGACAGGGGAGTTAAGTAGGACTCCTTTGCATGATTAGCTAATGGGAAATAGAGCTCTATATGGGTAAGGGCTTCTTAGGAACAAGATATAAAAAGCGTAATTGTAAGAAATTCCAGCTAGGGGGAAAGGGTGCACAGAAGAAGAAGCCAACAGACTACAAAAAGAAGCAATATTACAGAAAATGGAAAGATCACGAAGAAAGAATAAAAGCAAGTAACCTTTAATTGTAAAGATGATGAAGCTCAGAACGAGGTGAGGCTAGGAAAGAATGCTAATAATAACCAAAAAAGATTTCCTCAGATATATTCAGAATAAAATAACGAGAAAAGAATTAGTGTATCAGCTGTTTGCAGGAGACTTGCTACATTGATGTCATGTCTACAAGGTAGACCAGATCAGGAAAATGACTCCACAAGAAGACCACAATTGTGCTTCTCTGAGATGGACTCTCTGCTGCATTTTCCCTTCTCTTCCTCTTGTATCCCAGGGAGTCAGGGGGACCCAACCCGAGTCGTCTTCTAATACTTTCTCTCCTCATCCACAGTACTTCACAGAAGTGGAGTGAGATATCAGGTGAATGCTACAAGGTTCATTTCTAGTCAACAATTAATATGGATGAACACTATTTTTTGTTTGTTTCTTTGCTACCATTGGTCAGAAGACTTGTGGCGGACCAAAAGACCTCCAAGATTTTGTCCAACTCTAGAATTCTAAGAACGGAGAGCGTGCTTACCAAATTGTCAGAAGATACAAAACTGGGCTGCCTCTAGAATGTAGAATCCAAAATCACCTTGGTATGTTAAAGAAACACACTCAACGTAACAAAATAAAATTGAAGATGGAAAGATGCAAAATTCTTCACCAAGAAACAAAGCATAAATATAACAAGTGTAGCGTGAGGGATATCTACCTTCCGTTAATGTTGGTGAAAAAGTAGCTAATTACAAACCCAGTATGACTCAGCAAAGCAAAGGCAAGTGCAATTTCGCATCGCATTAGGAAGAGAATTATGTGATGCGAGGCGTCCACGTCACTGTGCTTTTTGTCAAGCAATGCACAAGCTGGCATCGCATTTTGAAGAGGATTCTAAGCAATTGTAGCAAGTGCAGAGAAGGGAAACGAAAACAATCCAGGAAGTGGAAACTCGGTTTACGAGGAAAGGTTTCAGAGAACTGGGTACTGAAGGTTTAGCATTCAGAAGAGACGATTGAGGTTTTTAGCTGAAAGGAAGTGACAAAGAAGAGCCAAGGCTTGTCTTCTCTCGTTTGAGAGAACAGGACACGGAAGAATAAATTTAAATTTAAGGCAGATTCTGAATGAATATTGAAAAACAGCAGTTCAACCAAGGAACTCATGATCCAGAGCTATGACGGGCTCCTTCTCATAGTTATGGACACCAGGTAGTAGGCATCCAGCTGATGAAGAGGCTTTCGTCTGGATTTCTGTACTAAGCAGGAAGCTAGACGTGGCCATCTCTAAATGCCTTCGTCCAGCTCTAGGGTTATAGTGATTTAACATGCATGCTCAGCCCACTTTCATTATACCCTGGTTGGAAAAATATCAGCTTCCATGAGCTTTGAGAGAAGCAAGACGAGGTGTGGGCTGAGCACTCCACAAAATAACAGACAGACACATTCTGTTATCCTTGACACAATGCATGCCCATAATGTACACAGAAAACAATTCCCTGTTCATCAATACACTCACAAGTTGCTTCCCTGTCCCAAAGGTAGGGACGCCGATCACAGGCCTGGCTGGGACTGGGGCCCCGGACGTCATGAATTTGGCTGCCAGGGATGGCGTATGATGGGCACTGGCTAGGGGCAAAGTGGGTCCCTGAGGATTGTGTGGCCTGAAGCTCCTTCTGAAATCCAGCTAAGCAACCCTCCGCTCCCAAAGGATTGGACTTCCCTTTAGCAAACGTCCCGGTCGGTTGTGTGAACTGACCTCAAGTGTTACCTGCAAAATGCATAAAAGGAGCAAGACCATCCATTTATCTGATACACTGCGAATAATCAACCTACTTGCTGCTGGTTGAATTGATCCTACAAGGCATATTTCATCCTCCGAGGCCTTGTATTAAGGATCAGACATGAATCAAAGTTTTCTTTAAACAAACACATTTACTTTATGGCATGTTTTCCTGAATCAGCTCCAGCCATTAAAATGAATAGGCTCCTTCGTGCCCCCTTCCCCCCCCGCTCTATCTTGTTTGTCAAGGCTGTGGGAGGCGCAGGGGGGTGGGTGTACAGGGTTAAAAAGAAACAGCCCCAGGGAATGCAAACAATTCAAACTCTCTTATCTGACGTCTATAGAGATTCTCAGGCTTGTTCATCTAGGATGCCAAGCAGGTTGGGCAGGTGGGGGGGGGGGGACCAGAAATCCAGCCGTTAGCCATGCTATGGGGAGCAGCCACCAACTCAGGATGGTGGCCTTGAGCATAGGATCTTGGCACCAGATTGGCTTTTTGACCCCGATTTCTCAACACATTGTTTGAAAAATGCTTGGTATGTTCACAGTTGCCAGTGGCCATCAGAGACACAGAAGGCAGGCTTTGTGGAAATGAATGCCACCAAAAATTTTTAAGTGTGAACCGCCCCGAGTCCTTGGAATGGGGCGGTATATAAATTTAATTTATAAATAAATAAAATAGAAACAGGGGTTCTATACAGTTGACAGGATGTGTTTGGGCCATCCAGTCTAACTCCCTGCTTACTGCAGAAATCTTCATCAAAGCACCCCGACAGGTGGCTTTGATCTTTGGATGGTGGAGACCCCTCCCCCTTCTCTGGGCAACGGGTGCCACTATCGAAGGGCTCTTAGCCTTAAGGCACTCGTCCTGACTTCCTACCAAAGTTGGAAACTCTGCCATGAATAGCTTGCGATTCTGTATTTTGCACCTTGGAACATGAGATAACAAATATTGAGCTGCATGGCGTCCGTTTGAGTCTTTGAAAACCAAGTACAGCTGGTCCTTGATTTATAACAGTTCATTTAGTGACCAAGGTTACAACAGCACTGAAAAAAGTGACTTTTGAACAATTTTCACACACACGACTTTTGCAGCATCCCCGTGATCAAGTGACCAAAATTCAGATGCTTGGCAGTTGGTTCATACTTATGACTGTGTCTCAAGGTCATTTGATCACTTTTTGCGACCTTTTGACGAGCAAAATCAACAGGGAAACCAAATTCACTTAACAACCATGTCACTAACTTACCAACTGCAGTGATTCGTTTAGCAAGTGTGGCAAGAAAGGTTGTGAAATGGGGCAAAAATCACTTAACCAGTGTCTCATTTAACAACAGAAATTTTGGGCTCCGTTCTAGTCACAAGTCGAGGACTACCCGTATCATCTCTCACTGCAATTCTCTTCTCACAAGGCGGTTTTTGTCTCCAGAAATCCTCGCTGCCCTTGTCTGCAACCTGCTTCCGTTCTCCGAATCTTTTTTTAAAATTTCCATGCTCAGAGCCGGACAGAGAACTCGAGATAGTCTGATCAAAGCGGAGCCATTGCTTCGTGGGCTATGAAAAGTACACTTTTATTCACGTTCTCCAAAAGGAGATTGGCCTGCAAGGCGACGCTGACACGCCTTCAGTCTACCAATCCCAAATATTCCCAACTACTCTGACCAAGTCAGGAATCCCTTTTCTCTTTGCGTTTGATTTCTGTTTCTTGGCGAGGTTCATCCTGCTATTTCGGAAGATGCGTCACCCCAGCCTCTGATCTTCCCAAGGCCAGAGACCCCACCCCAGCGAGGCAGGCTGGGCGGCTGCAGGCAAGGGGCTCCTTCTGGTTGCAGAAGCGGGTTGGTTTCCAGTTTGCAGAACCTCAGGAGAGGCTCCTCTGGGAAACAACCTTCTGGTCTTTTCAGCTTTAGCTGAATCCCTTTTTATTCCACCAGGCACTCTTTAAAAAAAAGGAAAGAAAGGCAAAACATTCAGAATGCTTTTTCAGCTTCTTGCCATTTTATTACCTGCTTTATTGAGTTTTTATGTGCTGTATTTATTGATACTCTTATTGCTTCTGATTGCATCTTGATGATCATCCTGTTTTCTGTCTTGATTTCGAGGCACTGTACTTTGTATCATGTATTTTTATTATCCAGCTGAGGTTATTTGGCAATTTAAAGCCTAACAAACAAGCAGATCAATAATGGACCCTGCTGATCCAGGGAGTCAATGTGGAGTTTTGAAGACTCAGGTTTTTTTGGGGAGAGCACACCAAGCGGAGGGCTGCAACCCAATTCACATCTTCTCTTGGCCTCTGCTTACAGATCAGCTCAAAGGCTTTGGAAAAAGTTTCAACAAGTTCCCAGGAAAGAAGGAAAAACCGCCAAGTCTCTTGCATAGCAACAGAAGGCAAGACAAGAAACAAGGGACAGAAACTAATCAAGGAGACAAGCAAAAGTGAGAACAATTAACCAGGGGAACAGCTTGCCTCCAGAAGCTGTGGGTGCTCCATCACTGGCGGTTTTTAAGAAGAGACTGGACAGCCACTTGTCTGAAATGGTATAGGATCTCCCGCTTGAGCAGGGGGCTGGACTAGAAGACCTCCAAAGTCCTTTCCAACTCTATTCTGATTGCTTCCGATCGAATCTCTGGACCAATAGCAAGTTTAAGTTGGGTGGATTTCACTCCCCAAATGCCCCAGCCACTATATGTAGAAGCCTTTTCTGACAACAGACCCTTCCCGATCATGAACCCTCGCTTGTCAACCGCAGTGCGTACATCTGCATGTGTGCGCCTGAGTATTGTGTGAAGGCAGAACTATCTTTCAACCCCTCCCCCTCCCCAAAACATTCAACGCGGCCCATACCTCTGCTCTAGGAGGAGATGGTTCAATTCATGCGGGAATGATGAAGGGGGGAGCAAGCCCTCCTCCCAAGGCTTACAGCGGGTCTCTCTCCTCTTTGCACGAGTAGTTGACTGCACTCTCCTCACACCATGAAAATGCTTGTTTTCCCTCCAAAAGGAAAAAAGAAAAGAAAGTATGTGGTCAGTATCTCTACTTATGGGGCACCCTAGATTCTGGGCAAAGCACCCCCTCCTCCTTGCTTGTTTTTCAGTCCGCTTACTCTGTATTTACCCTTCCAGCCATTCCTCACAATAACACCCTCTGGGGGGGGCGGATCTTGGGTTAGTCAGTTGCAAAACGATAAATCAAAATTTAGTTAACTGTTAAGGTGGGAGACGGTATGGAAAGAGAGTTATGTCTGGAATAAGGTACAACCAGTGTGATGAGGTTTTCTGCTTCCAGCTAAGACGTATTTTTCTGCCCAGGTAACTAAAAACAAACTGCAGTTCCACCTGGGAATTTCTGGCTTGGGGTTTGAAATGTGGTCCTTTAGTCTTTTATCCTGAAGCCGAATGAAAGCAAAACGCCAACGATGGGTTTGTTGCGTGTGTGTATTTTTTTAAAAAAGTATAAACGATACCTCCTCCCCTAGAAATTAATTTCCTCTGTAGGTGATGAATAATTCAGCAGTTTGTTATGTGGACTGTATCCTGTGGGGAGGAAATGCTACATTAAAAAAGATCCCTTTGATGCAAATGGCATCTCTTTGGCTCAGGCTGCATGTAACGGTTCAAGCAGGGCAGAAGCGCATCATTCTGGTTCCTGAGCAAATCCCTCTGACTGGGATCCCCAATGGTGAGAGCGCCTCGGTGCTACCCTCGCCTCTCAAACAGCGGCTAGAGAGAGATGCGGGGCAAAGGGGCAGGCTTGCCCGCGGGTTGATGTGAAAGAGTCAAGCTGGCAGCTGAGACGACAATCAAAACTCCACCTCTTTTTGATACTATCTTGATTATGATGCATATAAAAGAGGCGGAGAGTGAATCTCACATTCGTGATGCTCCCTTCACATTTTTGACCTGGGGGAGGAAGGGTCATTTGGCCACTGTTTCCTCCCTGCAGAAATGGCAAACAAAACCCAGAGGGTTTTTCCTCCTTTTGCCATCACCCAAAGCACCCCTTTTCCCCACTTCTCTCCTCCTGTTCAGAACACAGACTGACCCACATCACCTTTCCCTCAAAAGACCCCAAGCCCTCCTCTCTTAGGCCTTCCCTAGTGAGGCTGCAACACGCAGGTTCATTGCTAGGGGGCAGCAAAGAGTGAGGTATGAAGGCTTTTTGGTTTTTGTTGTCATCTACTGCAAGGGTCCCCAACCCCTGATTGGTGGACCTATACTGGGCTGCGGCATGCCAGAAAGCGGGCCACGCAAACAAAGCCCCATCTGTGGGATGCAGGCAGCACATGAAAGCACGCCCCCTCCGGTCCACGGAAAAAACTCTCTCCACGGAACCGGTCCGATGCCTAAAAGGTTGGGGGGCCACTGATCTAGTGGAAGGCCAGAATGGGGTCTCTCCTTCCCCCTGGGTTCTACACAAGCAGAGGGGGGGAATCTGCAAGGGCCGGCCTGAAAGATCTAGATACCAATAACAAAGCTGCCATAGTCCTGTTTTTTTATTTGAGCCACACTATCATGGCCACTAACTTTTCCTGGAGCCTTGGTGGTACAGTGGTTAGAATGCAGTATTGCAGGCTAACTCTGCCGACTGCCAGCAGTTCGATTCTGAGCAGCTCAAGATTGACTCAGCCTTCCCTCCTTCCGAGGTCGGTCAAATGAGGACCCAGATTGTTGGGGGCAACATGCTGACTCTGTAAACCACTTAGAGAGGGCTGGAAAGCACTGTGAGGCGGCATATAAGTCTAAGTGCTATTGCTATTACTATCTTGACTGTTCTGACAATGTCCTGTGGACATCCATGGGAGAAAGAGAAAGGAAGCTAGCCAACAGAGCTCACTGGGGAAGTCCTCTCTCTTTCACACACATACACACACACACTTCCAAGTTGTGTTGCTGGGACTGGCTCAGGAATATCAACTGGATTTTCAAGAGGAGGGAGCTTGAGCAGCAATCTAGCAGGGCCCTTCCTGTCTCATTCTGGTCCCCCGTTTGCCACAGCTGCTGCCAGGACAGCAGGAAAAAGCTACCAAAAAGGCTGTCTAGATGGCCACTAGAGAGCCACAAGAAAAATACCGGCCATGGCCATTCTCTGTCTCGCCAGTGCCATCTTTTGCTCACCTCAGTTTTTGCGGGCTGGTAAATCCTCCTGTTCAGATTCCATCAGCTCTGAGTCTGTCCGTTAAACTGTGGTGTTCCTGCCGATGATTTACAATCTCAATTATGAGATTATGCAAATGACTTATATTGACAGTAAAGCTGTATCTTTTTTTAAAAAAAATAATAAACAAACATCAACCCGAAACACTGACTGAATTTTTGCTTTTTCTTTCTCCGCTCCCGTCTTTAAAAGGAACTGGAAGCAGACCGCCCGGGACGTCTCCGATCCTGGTCCCTGCCGAAGCTGCCAGGATGTGGGGCCCTTCTTTCCCCAGGGACCTCTCCGGGGGCCCCAGGCCGGGGTGTCGCGCAAAGGCGCCGGGCCGGCAGCTGAGAGAAAAAAAACCCCTTTCCCTTCTGCTTTGCCCCGCCGGAAGGGCGGACTTGGCCTCCCCTACTGCCAGTCGGCGGGGCGCAGCGATGCGGGCCACAGGGGCGTCCTGTCGCCTTAAGCCGACCCAGCCCCTGCTCCTTTCGTCCTGGCGCAAGGTTGCATCATTTGAGTGAGGGGACACAAGGGCCCCGCGGGCCCCCAAGCCGGCTGGTCCCGGCCCTCCGTCGCCTCGCCGCCCACGGGCTCCCTGGCTTAGAACAGCCCCCCCCTTCCACCCCCAGGCCTTGGAGCAAACAGGGCGACTTTCTGCTGCCGTCGGCGGGGCGTCCGGCGAGCTCCTCCGCTGCTGAGGGAGAAACGTGTCTAGAGCGGGCAGATCTTTCTCAGGTAGCGGGCCTCCGGACGGCTAGCGAACCGGGACGCTGCTGCCTCCGACGCGCTCCCGCTCCGGACTCCCGAGCGCGCGTCCCGGAGTTGGAGGCGGCCGCCCCTTCGCCGAACTTGTGAGTTCTGGCAACTTTTGGGGGGCGACGAGGACCCGCGTGGCGCTGAGGGCCGGGACGGCTTTTCGGCGCGGAGGAGCCGCGGCAGGTGTTGTCCGAGGAGGGCGGGAGGCGCGCCACACCCGCGTCCCCTCCGGGCCTCCGCGCCCTCCGGCTTCCCACACGCCCTCGGCCAGCGGCGAAGGCGGCTGGGCGCGCGAGGAGCCCGGCGCTTCTTCCCCTTCCCCGCTGCTGCGCCAAGCGCAGGTGACCGGAAGGAGGGAGCCGGGGCGGAGGGCGCCGCTTCAGCCACCCGCGTCTCGCCTCGCGGGGGGTGGGCGGCTTTCCTGTGGGTTGCTATGGCGGAGGCGGTGGGAGGAGGAGGAGAGGAGGAGGAGGAGGCGGCCTCCTCCGTCTGCCTGAGGCGCGGAGAGCAGCTCTTCTTCGCCGGCAGCTTCCAAGAAGGCGGCGGCAAGCGAAGGCAGCCCCGCCCCGCCCCGCCCGCCCATCCAGCCAGCCGCTGCCGGAGCCCGGCTCCCCTCGCGCCCGGCTCTTCGGCGCAGCGTCCCCGCTCGCGGCTCGTCCGGCAGGCGAGGAAGCCGGGCGGCCGCTGTGCATCGACGGCGCCGGAGAGGACGGAGGAGGCAGCCCGAGGACCGACGAGATGCGCGGCTGAGCGCAGCGCGGACAACGGTGCGCCCCGCCCAGGTCAGTGGCGGCTCCATTCCCGGCTCCGGACCGGCTGGGAGGGCGGCTGCGGAGGCGGCGGGGTCCCGGCCGGCTGCACTCGCTCCCCTGTCCCTCCCGGGACGCGTTTGGCTGAGGCGGCCAGAGGTCGGTCCGCGGGGCCTGCGGAACTCCGCGCGACCGCTCGCCACGCTCGACCCCGGGGCTGGGAAAGGCTCCGGGGCGTCGGCAGCTATCGAAGCCTGCGCGGGCTCCCCCCTTCGGTCTCCCTCCCGACGGGCCTCGGAGGGGCGGCGGTGGGCGCAGTTGCGCAACTTGGCACCAGTTGCTCAGAGGGCGGCAGGTCGGTCCCCCCCGGTCCCCCCCCCCGCGGTGCGCTTTGGCCGCAAGTTCGCGCCTGGGGTGACTGAGGGCGCAGCGAAGCAGGTGGAGAAAGAGGGGCGGGGAAGGCGGGGAGCCTTCGGAAGAAAGTTTTTAGCCTCTGCCGGGAAGGGAGGGGGGGCGGCAGGCGCCCCGGGAACTCCCCGCCGATTCAGACCTAAAATCTCTCCTGTCAAACGCGCCGAGCCGCCCGCTGTTGGGGGGTGCATATGTTGGGGGGGTGCATATGTTGGGGG
>JANHFL010002293.1:43672-55793 GCA_032468155.1 Oxyrhabdium leporinum
GAGAGAGAGAGAGAGAGAGAGAGAGAGAGAGAGAGAGAGAGAGAAGACAGAGAGAGGTGGGCTGTTACCGGTTCGGACCGGTTCGCACAAACCAGCAGTTAATTTTATGGCCAGTTTGGTGAACCAGTAGTGCCCACCCCTGGCTGACCCTGCCCACCCCATCCTGCCCATCCCAGGAGTTTCCACATGGGCCATTTTGCATCGCAGGTAAGTGCAAGGCCCATGCAGAGGCTCAGGGAGGGTGAAGTTCCGGAAGGCCAGAAACAGCCTCTGGAGCCCAGGGAGGGTCAAAAATGCCCTCCACCCCATTTTCGCTCCCAGGGTGGTGCAGGAGGCTGACTGGGCCATGCCCACCATGGCCACACCCACCCGGCAGAGAACCAGTTGCTAGATTATTTGAAGCCCATCCCTGCACACACACACACACACAGAGTCAGTGCTTGCTTTACTGTGAAACGAGGCAGGGATCTTCGGAGACCTGCAAGAAAGAAGGCATTTCAACAGGCTTACTGCAGCTCAGCGCAGGGCCCACCCTGCAAACACATGGAATTGTTGAAAGGGACATTACTTTTAAGCTTTTCCTGTGAAGGTGAAAAATCAATTCCAGCCTTACTCGGGTGCAGGAGGGCTAACCTCTTGCAAATGAGTCAATTTGTAATCTTCCAAACTGGAGCGAAGGAGGAAAAAGAGAAAAGGCAACGGAGACAGCAGAGTGATAAATGGGATTGTAGAGGGCAGAATCGCAGGCCTGGCAAAGACGAGAGGTGGGAGGGCAGGGGCAGGGGTGGCCCATCTGTAAGGCTACACCTGGAATCCTGCGTGCAGCTTTGATCTCCACAATGTATAACAGATGTTGAGACTCTGGAAAGAGTGCAGAGAGGAGCAACCAAGATGCTTAGAGGGCTGGAGGATAAAACATAAGGAATGCTTGCAGAAATTGGGTAGGTCTAATTTAATGAAAAGAAGGACTAGGGGGGACATAATAGCAATGTTCCAGTATTTGAAGGACTGCCACAAAGAAGAGGGGGTGGTGTGGTTTGTCAACCTATTTGTCAGCCTTCCGAGTAACGCCTCCAAAGAAATCAGAACTCCGAGGCAGGAACGTTCCTCAAAGAACATGTTTATTGGATTCATCATATCAGCACAGCTAGTGAAAACCAACTCTGAAAATTTCCCGCGGCAATAGTGTAATTAAAAGAGTGAAAGTTTCCCTCCCCAAATGTCTCAGGTCACATTGTCCATAAGAGCAGCTGGCAGGCTCCTTGGTCACTCCTATTCCCCCTTCAACTGCCATCTGTTGGGATGACCTTGGTTCCCACGGGAGAGAATTTTGTTTTGTCTGCAAGACAATTTAGATATGTCCTTCCCCCTTAGTATGTGGTAACTATGAAGCAGCAAAAGATGTCTTCAGCCAGGTTCGGTTCAGAGTTGACACTATTCTCCAAAGCACCTGAGGGCAGGACAAGGAACAATGGATGGAAACTTATCAAGGAGAGAACCAGCTTGGAAGTAAGGAGAAATTTCTTGACATGGAGAACAATTAATCAATGGAACAGCTTGCCTCCAGAAGTTGTGAATGCTCCAACCTTGGAAGTTTTTAAGAAGAGATTGGACAACCGGTTGTCTGAAATGGTTATAGGGTCTCCTGCCTGAGCAGGGGGTTGGACTAGAAGACCTCCAAGGTCCTTTCCAACTCTGTTATACTTGTTCTTTCAAGTGGCCCTCAGCTGTTCTTCTCTCCATGGATGGTGATGGGTCATCTCTTGGCTGGTCTTCCTTGGGTTGCATTCATCTTGCCTTGTGGTGAAGAGATGACCGTGACAAGCAGAGATGCTTTCAGCCCACAAGAACGCCAACATGCTTGAAGACCAAGAAGCAGAGAAAACTTTTGGGAGAATGCCAGATTGGCTCCATACTAAGAAACAGAGGAAGGGAAGGAGACATGGGACAGGCTTCCAAGAGCTCCATAGCATCTCTTGGATGCATCAGTAGACTTCTCCTCATCCTTTGTTTCCTGATCTGACTGACGTCAGCGGTGAGGCTCGCATTGTTGATATCACCTCAGTAGAGTTTCTACAAGGTCATCTCTAGGTGACCATCTACGGTGATCTGGCTGGAGCAACGACAATCCGGAAGGTTCCGCTGACTCAGCAGATGTGACAATCCTCACGTTTGATGACATCGTGGGATTGCAGCATCCACACCACCTCGGCCAAGATAGGCCATGACCTTGGTGGCCGGGCACTCTGAGAAAGGCAGCTGCCGGAGGACAGCAGATTGGGGGAGTCCAGGCTAGGGAAATGTCTCTTTTCTTGACTCAGAGGGAGCAAAAATTGGAAGGAGATGGAAGCCACCTTCTCTGAAGTGGGAGACTTGGGTGGACATTAATCGAAAGCATTTTTGGACTTCCTGAAGTCATTTGCAGAATAATATTTTTTTTTCTTTGCATCTAAACTACTGATTTCTTTAAATCATTGACAGCTTCGGAAGCGGTTGATGAGCATTTTCTATTATTGCTATTTTATTGGCTAGCTTTGCTGGCTGGGGAATTCTGGGAGTTGAAGTCCAGCCGTCTTCAAGGGGCCCAGGTTGAGAAAGATCTTCGTAGAGCGTTTGAAAATTTCTCCATTGATCTTGGTTTCCACGAAGACTATGTTCATGTTAAGCGCTTCTCTTTGTTTTTCCTTTCTTTTTTTTTTTGGTCAAAAACCAAGCAAATGCAACAACATTAAAATACCGTGTTTAAAAAGGGTTTCCCAGGTTAGTTTGAAAAATAAAATAGAAGAAACGAGACACTGCAGAGGAGTTTGTATGAATTCATATATGACATTCAGTTAATTGGAAAGCTCAGTATTCTAAAATAAAATTCAATGCTGCCACATTACTTTGGCAAACACACACACGGCAAGAGAGAGAGAAAGAGAAGGAGAGAGAAAAAGAAGGGAAAGAGAGAGAGAAAAAGAAACAGCGAAACAGAGAAAGAGAATGATAAAGAAAGAAAAAGAGAATGAAAAAGGAGAGAGACAGAAAGAAAGGCAAAGAGAGCGTGTGAGAGAGAAAGAGAGAGATTGTGAGAAAGAGAGAGAAACAGAAACAGAAAGAGAGAAAGAAAAAGAGAGAGAGAGAAAGAAAAAGAGAGAAAGAGAAAGTGATAGAAAGAAAGAAAAAGAAAGAGGGGGAGAGGGAGGAAGAGGGAGAAAGAGAAAGAGAGAAAGAGAGTGAGAAAGAGGGAGAGAGAAACAAAAGAAAAAGAGAAAGAGGGAGAGAGAAACAAAAGAAAGAGAGAGAGAAAGAGAGACTCATCTCTTTTTCAGGATTTTTCAAATCTGTTTCCTGTTATGTTAATTTTTTCAGGCAGAGAGATGTTTAAATACCCAAAAAAAAAAAAAGCTAATAACGAACATGGCATTTTATTCTTTCAGTGTTTCCTAATCACAAATCTAATCTATTTCTTGTGGAACATCGTTTTATAAGCTGTAGAAAATACGGACAATAAACCAATCGGAGAATTCATTATGAAGGATTGTTGACTCTCTTTAGCAAACGGAATGATTAATTGGGAGGATGGTAATGGGTATCAATTTGCTTATAATACCGACAAAAACCGAACTAGCGAAGGGGGTGATTTATACTGTGTAATTTTAGCAGCGCGCCAGTGCCAGAAATAGAACATGGTTGTGGTCAGGTCAGAAAGACTGGCTGAATTATATTTTTAAAAAATTATCCACCGAAAGGAACCAGGCTGACATACAGATAGTCCTGTATCATTTTGAGCCCCAAATGTTGAGCCCAGAATTTCTTTTGTTAAGTGAAACATTCGTTAGGTGAGTTTTGTCCCTCTGTGACTTTTCTAGCCACAGTTGTTAAGTGAATCACTGCAGTGCTTTGGTTATTAAGTGAATCTGCCTTCCCCGTTTGACTTTGCTTGTCAGAAGGTCGTAAAAGGGGATCACATTGACATCCCCCCCACCTCTCCTGGGACACTGTGACCGTCATAAATACGAACCAATTGCCCAGGGTCTGAATTTTGATCGTGTGTCCGTGGGGATGCTGCGACCGTCGTAAGTGTGAAAAACCCTCGTAAGTCAGTTTTTTCAGCGCCATCGTAGCTTTGAACGGTCACTAAATGAACGGCTGGAAGTCCAGGACTCTGTTCAGATCTTGAATCATTTCCCCATTTTTTAAATTATTATTATTTTTAAAATTCAAAACAACATTTTGGGCTTCATGCCAGTGTTTTATTAAAGATATTTCCTTGATTTTAAATTCCTCATCATTTATCAGATGTTCCTAATGGTTTGAACTGATGAGCCCTAATCACCGTGTGAGGAAAAAAAAAAAAATGAATTTATTTGAAGCCGAGCGGAATCCTTTTTGCAAAATGCGTCAAGCGGGGACAGGTTTCCATCCACGATTACACCTCCGATTCTGTAAAATCCTCTTTCTTCCCACTTCGGGTACGAAGCATCATGAAGTTTAAAAGAAGGAAGGCCGAAGACTGAGGAAAAAGGAGACAGAAGAGCAGGCAAAAAATGTTGCTTGTAGTTTCCAAACTTTTACAGTCTGTTGCAAATGTGGATCGGAGGCAGAGTAGTCAATGCATATTTTTAATCTCAGAGAAAAATGACACGGCACGCGCCAAGGGGGGAATCCAGTTGTTTTAAATTGAATTTGGGCCTATGGATCAGGAATCAAATTCTAATTGATGGGAACCAGTTCTCCTAAGCAGAAAAGAATCAAATTCCTATGTGAAAAATGTGGTACCTTCTAAACTCCAGTTTGCCTTGGTTTATATTGTGTGTTTTGTTCTAATCCAAGTTGGGGGGGGGGGGGGTTTCCTTGGTATTGCAATCGTGCACACCCCGCTAGGGAGAGGAAGGGGTTAAAAATGATGGCGGCCACAGCCGGCAAATGAAGCTCTAACCTTTTATTCACTGCAAAGCGTAGAAACAAACGCTGAGCTCCCATCGTCTCGTTGCAGCTGCCATGCTGACTTTTTTGACACACACACACAACACACACACACAACCCCAACATTCCTGCAGCTAGGAAATTCACACCACGTATAAGATCGAGAAGCAGACGAAGGACCTGGCAGGGAATTTTAAAAAATAGAATTTTAAAAGCCATAATCTGTTGAGGTGCAGGTGTTCTACTACGCCGTGAGGATGTTAAAAAAAAAAGAATGTTATTTTACTCCAAGGCAGCTGCAATTATCTTCGGCACCAATTTCCTATTGTTTTCACATCCCTGTTTTTTTCGAGAAACAGCAAATGCTGCTAATTAATATTGTGTTGTGTTAAGTGTCGAGCGGAATGTCCAGGGTAATTCCTCTTTTTTTGCATATTTGCAGAAAATCCAACGCAGGCAAAAAAAAAAGACTCTAGGTGAAGATATTAGAAGCTGATGATTTAATTAGGCAGTTAGATAAAAAGGGGGGGGAGAAATTGTGTAAAAAGGGTGTAACTAGAAAAGGAAGAGGCCGTCAGACAGATGAGAGAGAGAGAGACTGGGGTCTCCTCTCCTGCCTGCCCTGGGGCAGCTGTTCTCAGCAGTGCCATAGGGTTGCAGAGCTGGGAGGGTCCCCCAAAGGTCATCTAGTCCAACCCAGAGACAATGCATTTTGCTTCTCTCCTGTGTTCAAGGATGGTACCCATCATCCCTGGGAAAGGGGATTTTGTCAGAGGGAGGAGGAAGAGGAGGACCAGGAGGAGGACCAGGAGGAGGAGGAGGAGGATTACAGATTAACAGAGTTGGAAGGGATCTTGTAGGTCATCCAGTCCAACCCCCCCGCCCAAGCAGGAGACCCTACACCATTTTTGACAGATGGCAGTCCAGTCTCTTCTTGAAACCTTCCAGGAATGAAGCTCCCACAACTTCTGAAGGCAACTTCTGTTCCGTGGGTTGATTGTCCTCACTGTCAGAAAATTCCTCTTTATTTCCAGGTTGAATCTCTCCTTGAACGGTTTCCATCCATTATTCCTTGTCTGGCCTTCAGGTGCTTGGGAGAATAGCTAGACCCCCCCACCTTCCTCTCTGGGGCAGCCCCTCAAATATTGAAAGGCTGCTCTCCTGTCTCCCCTGGTCCTTCTCTTCACTGGACTAGCCAGGCCCAGTTCCTGCAACTGTTCTTCATATGTTTGAGCCTCCAGTCCCCTAATCCTCTTTGTTGCTCTTCTCTGAACTTTTTCCAGAGTCTCAACATCTTTTTAATAGTGTGGTGACCAAAACTAAATGCAGGACTCCAGGTGTGGTCTTACTAAGGTTTTATAGAGTTGTGTTAGTGGCTCCCTTGATCTTGATTGTATCCCTCTGTTAATGCAACTTAGGACTGCGTTGTCTTTTTTGGCTGCCGCTGCACACTGCTGGGTCCTACTTAGCTGGTTGTCCACTAAGACTCCAAGATCCCCCTCACAGTTACTGCCCTTAAGCCTGCCCTCACCCAGTCTATATGTGTCCCTTTGGTTTTTCTTGCCTAAGTGGAGGACTTGACTTTTCTCTACGTTGAATTTCATTTTGTTAGATAGGGCCCAGTGTTCAAGTCTGTCGAGATCCATCTGGATTTTGAGCCTATCTTCTAGGGTGTTAGCTATTCCTGCCAGCTTAGTATCACCTGCAAATTTCGTAAGTTCCCCTTCTATTCCCTCATCTAAGTTGTTTATGAAGATATCAAAGAGTCCTGGGCCTAAGACGGAACCGTGTGGCACCCCACTGCTTATTTCCCTCCAGGTAGACTTAGGCCCATTACTTGTTGAGTACAGTTTGTCAGCCAGTTGAATTGATAGATTGAACTGTAAGTTGAGGACTGCCAGTATGTAAGGGCAAAAGTAATGCCTGCAGACAAGTTCTCCTCGGGTTGTGTGAAATTGAGGGGGTTTTCCCCCCTGCGTTTTGTCTGGTTTGGCTGCTGACAGAGTGGGTGTTAAGCAGCCCAGTGCTCATTGAGGGTAGTTTTCAGAAATTAGTCATGGCCAAAGCGGAGGTTTTCACACCTCCTGCTAAACTTGACAGGCGTGAAGCACCGCTGCCTGATTAGTGCAGTTCTAATTGAGTGAAATAATGAATGTGTGAAAATTAGTCATCAGCTGGTAGTTGGTGCATCTCCTTATCTTCAGATGAATGAGGCTGGTGCCAGAGAAGATTTCACTCCGCCATATTAAGGTTTTGGATGAAACAAAACACATTGTGTTGCAGTCTCCATGATGCCGAGACTCTGGAAATAGTGCTGAGAAGAGCAACCAAGAGTATTAAGGGACTGGAGGCTAAAACATACGAAGAGCAGTTGCAGGAGTTGGGTATGTCTAATGAAGAGAAGGACCAGGGGAGACAGGAGAGCAGTCTTCCAATATCTGAGGGGCTGCCCCAGAGAGGAGGGGGTCATCCTGTTTTCCAAGGCACCCGAAGGCCAGACAAGGAATAAGGGATGGAAACTGAACAAGGAGAGATTCAACCTGGAAATAAGGAGGGATTTTTTGACCGTGAGAACCGTCAACCATCAAATGGAACAGAAGTTTCCTTCGGAAGTTGTGGGAGCTTCATCACGGAAAGCTTTCGAGAAGAGACTGAACTGCCACCTGTCAGAAATAGTGTAGGGTCTCCTGCTTGGCTGGGAGGTTGAACTAGATGACCTACAAGGTCCCTTCCAACTCTGTTAATAATCTCTTATCCAGTTGGAGAGTTGGCCCATGCTGGCTAAGTCCACAAGTCATAAAGGGGTTATCATTCCCCATCTCTGTTATAGAGCATTAAAACAGGAGAGAGTTGGGAGTGTCAGTATAAGAGATTCCTCCTCGTTTTCCCCATAACAGCAAAAAGGACCTGGATGGGGGAAGGATGGGTGGTTGCTCTTGCTTCACCTCCTCTTCCTGTTCTTGGTCCTCATAGCTGCTACTTAGGATGGCCAAACAGGTCGAGAAGCCTGCCTAGATCAGAGAGAGCAGATTCACCTCCCTGGGACGAGGGCTTGGGGCCATCCTAGACCTGGAGGTAGCTGGGACCTTTATTGCCCACCGTTTGGCATGCTGGTAGTTTCTGAGATAGATGGTCTCCTGCGATGGAGTTTTCACTGTCATCCTTACTTAGTGGACTCTTTCTCCCACAGCAGGAAGTCATGACAAATGGACAGGAAAAAGATTAATAATTGAGACCATCCCCATAGTTGGGGCTGCTGGTTCTTCGTTTCTTTGTTATTCTTGGCTATCAATATCCCATAATAAGGATTTTACACTGCCATTTCTTATCCAGGATGGCATTTTTAATGGGTTGCATTACTATTATGTACACCTTTAGAGAAAAACCATTTTGTGGAAGAAGATATAAAATAAATACTATAAAACAGGTGCCTTAAAAGTAGCTGTGTTTTTAGATCCCGCTTTGACTTGTCTGTTGGGCCTTTTGGAACCTCTGCTCAGCTTTTTCTGGCATGTTTTGCAAGGAATTAGTAAACTTTATTTCTGTATGAGGAGGCTCCAAGAAATATTGACTGGGAGTTTTTGGTCTTTCTTTTCTTTTCTTTAAAATCATCTGAAAACCTGGCATATTTAACAAGCCCTCCTTTGCCATTTTTTTAGATCCGTGCTAATTTGACATCCCAAATGACTGCTTGATGCCAGCTTTGTATCAAAACGATGTTGAAGAGACATATTTCTGACAGTGTTTATAGCTGGAGGAGCCATTAAGTATACCAAATAGATAACTGAGATGCACTTTTCAAAATTCTTGGAATGCACGTCTCAAGGGTTTTGTTTCTTTTTTTTTTATTTGTTAGATGTAGGTGATCTTTGGAATTTCTGTACAAACTGACTTGATCCCTCACTGCTAAAGGTCTCGTGCAAAGACCGGATTTGTCTGCTTTTCTCACTTCTGTAAATGGTCTCAGGCAATTCTTCTCTTAACTCAGCTACGGCATTTCTGATGTTTTATTTTGAAAGCTTTATTCAGAAATTTGCTGCTTTTTAAAATGGTTACAAATTTCTCCATCTTTTGATTTTTAGTCTTTTTAGATGACATTATTCTTGTTTATCCAAAGATACAAAGGCAAATAAAATACTTTTGGTAGATTTAACTTCATATGCCAAAATGGAGAAGGCTGAACAAATCTTTGCTATTTCTTTGCAAGCAGGCAAAAGGGAAAGAGAATTTTACTCAGTGTTATTATTCTAGGAAGAGTAATGTTAAAATGCAACATAAGAAAGGGCTAATTTTCTTTAAAAAAAGCCTGCACTGTGTTGCATCTTGCTGATTGCATGAAAGAGAAGGTGGCAGACTTTTAACAAACAGTAATATGAGGTTTCCCCCCATAAATGCTGCAGTTGTTGCTGTTAACCTCCTCGTAATCCTTGTCCAGCAACCATTCATTGAGAGACTGTTATGTTGGAAGAAATGTCCATCTGGGTTCAGTTCCAAGTGGGAAGAGAGACACTGGAAATATGGAGGCTGCTTGGAAGGATGGTTTAATGCAGAACCACCAAGCACGTGGGATTCTGGATAGATGACCCCATGGAGTGGAGAGTGAGATATGTTTATACCCCCTCTTGAGCTTTGAATTTGTGTTTCCTGTTCCTGTGGCAAGGGCAGGTAGCCTATTGGCTGCTGTAGTAGGGGTCATGTCCGCATCAAGGGAGTTTGTCTGAGATAAGTCTGGTTGAACTGTGGGCTGATATAATGTCCGCAGGTGATTTCGCAATGCAGTGAGCCTTGCTGTTAGATGGGTAGCGGGCTAATCCTATCGTGTCCTGAGGGCCATGTCTTAATCCCATCACCCTGGAGCTGAAGGGGAGGCAGGGACTGCTTTGTCTTTAAAAGGCATGATTCTTCTTTTCTCACCCAGGGTAATATAGTATTCTGCCTTTTAATATTTCCTAGAATATTTAATTCTTCTAGGAGAGGGGTGGGTGCTAACTTTCTGCAGTTCAAAGTTAGTTTGAAAGAGGTGGCTTAGGACTGTTCCTTTCGGTTGCACCGATCACCGTGTCTCTGTGGTCCTCCCCTGATCGTGATCCGGGTGTTTGGCAACTGGCTCTCCCTTATGAGGATCACTGTATCCCACAGTCAAGCAATCAGCGCTTGCAACTTTCACTGCTGGCTTCCAAGAAGCAAAGTCATTGGGGAAGCTTGCAGGTCACAAATGGCATGTCACAGCTGGCAGTCACGTGGCCCTGCAATGCTGCAGCCACGGGGATTCGTCTAACAACAACAACTGGGACCCACAGAACTCCCGTTGTAAGTTAGTTAGGTCATGTGACGTCATTCTTTATGGCCGTGTCCCTTAGCAACTGAGTTGCTGGTCTGAACTACCATTGTTAAGAAAGATAGATTTGTTAATTAGTGAGTAGGTTCCTTAACGATTGCTTTTAAAGGATAACATAATCCTGTAATTTTTATAAGCCTCTTTCTAGCTCTTAAGTGGGAAAACCGTACCATGCTTACAAAACACAAACGAATTTATGTTGAGTCAATGAGACTTGTATCCGAGAACAGAATTATCCCGGTAAATATCCAAAGAGGTCATTGTTATTATCATAGATGCACAGTTGCTTCCACACACACCACATTGCATTTAATTAATTTAATCAATGTTATTTATTTATAACAAATAAATAGTTAAATATTTAAAATATATAACTGCCCATCTTGTTTAACCAGCTCTGGGCAGCTCTCAATCAAGAATTAAAAGACATAAAATTATTTGAAAAACTACAAAACTCAACCTGTTAAAAACATAAAACATTAAAAACAACAAAAACCTAGCCTCAATCTATGCTAACATGCCATCATCTTGTAAGGTCCCAAAATGTACTTGAGTCACCAGGATGCCAAAGAGAGAGATCCAAGAAGAGGCTTGGAAAAAAATATCAGCTTTTATTTGTACAATGCTGGGTAGACATTCCACAACATACAAAGAGCATGCAGTGAAAGGCCATACCTTGGGGAAGGCATGGCGTCCTTTTATACCTTCAGAGACATCAGCGTAGTACCCAATTGTGGGCCCCTGGCCCATGCCTTGTAGCCCTGCATTGGCCATGCAGCAAGGAACGGGGTGGGGGATGGAGGGGGGGTGCTTAGCAACACAGGTATTTGCCCTGTGAAACCCTGCCAAGCTATGACATATTCCACTCCAGACATCGCGTTATACAAAAAAAAAAGATAACAGAAGTTAGATCACTGGAAGCAAGTGGCAGAGGCAATTCTAATTCTTACAGGAGCAAAGCAATTCTTACAGAAGCGAAATAGCAAGTTATTATTATGTCTCACTAATTCTACCTATTCTACTATTATGCCCTTTCAATCTAGTCTCCCAATGCTTGGGAGGGAAAGTCTTATGGCAGGCCAGGAAGACAGAGGCCTGTCCAAATTCATGGGGGCAGAGTGTTCCATAGGGCAGGGGCAGCCAGGGAAAAGACAGGATTCCTAGCACCCATCCGTTGGCAACATTTAGGAGAAGAGCATGCCCACCCTATCTGACCTGGTAGGACATGTAGGTGCCCTTAGGTGTTGGAAGAAATATCCATCTGGTTCAGTTCCAAGCAGGGATAAAGACTCTGGAAACATGGAGGCTGATTGGAAAGATGGTTTAATGGTGAAGCAGAACCACCAAACACGTGTGATTCTGGGTAGCTGACCACATGGACTTGAGAATGAGGGATATGTATACCTTCTCTTGCCCTTGAGCTTCCTGTTCCTGTGCAAGAGCATGTATTCTGTTGTAGGGGTAACTTTGTAGGTTGTCTGAGTTAAGTTTGGTTGAAGTGTGCTGATGCAATGAAGGGGCCTATTGCACAATTCCTATTGTGACTGAGGGCTAATCCTACCTTTGTTCAGAATATCCTGTCTTGAATGGATTACCAAATCTGCATCTCTAAAAGTTGGCCCTTTAGTTTCTACTTGGGGCAGAGAGCTGAGGCTCCGAGTTTCTGTCTTTAGAAACATGTTTCTCCTTTAGGGAAAATATAATATTCTGCCTCTTTAATATTTCCTAAAATATTTCATTCTTCTAAGAGGGGTGGGCGCTAACTTTCTACCTAGGGAAAGACATTTTTTTTTAATTTTTTTACATTTATATACTGCCCCATTCCGAAGACTCGGGGCGGTTTACAGCTTATAAGCAATACTCTTACATCAG
>JANHFL010002293.1:87131-97720 GCA_032468155.1 Oxyrhabdium leporinum
CCTACCTCGGAAGGATGGAAGGCTGAGTCAACCTTGAGCCTGGTGGGATTTGAACCGCTAGATTGAATCAGCAGAAGGGGCCTGCAGTTCAACACTCTAACCACTGCGCCACCTATAGACTGAATCATGCCAGACTACTCTCATCCTATCAGATATACCCTGGAAGATTCTAGGAGTGGCTATCTTAAGTCTCTTTCCCTGTTTGCAATCCAACTATGTCCCATGTTGTCGCTTGTCTCACCCTCTTCCTTGGAATGAATTTTCTTATTCCTGGGAAACCGGGCTGTGATCCATCATACCAGCTCTCCCTCTGAAGGCACCATATCTCGCCACTATCTCTTTAACATTGTGGAGATAGAAGTCTATTCTCGTACCTACCATTCAGTCATTATTGTACAAAACAGAAAACAGTCCTCGGGCAATGTGCTGGGTCTTGTTAGTTGTTGTGTGTTGTATAGGACACTCTGGGGGAAAAACAACAACACAACAATCCTTGGGGGGAGCCTGGAAGCCTAGAGGCTGAGGAGAGAGGAGGAAAAATGGCTTGGGTCCTCTTTCATCTTAAACCCTTTAGATTATAGAGGTGGGGAACCATGGCTCCTTTATGACTTGTGGACTTCAACTCTGAGAATTCCTGACCCAGCATACCAGCTGAAGTCCACAACTCATAAAAGGGCCATAGTTCCCCACCTCTGCTTTAGAATAATGATTCCCAAACTTCTCAACTTTAAGATGTGTGGCCTGCAACTCCCAGAATTCCTCATCTACTCATCCACACATATTAGTCAACAACATTGAGAAATGGTGTTTTGGCTATTTCCTCTGGTCCCTCTCTGTAGAGCTGTACTTCTTTTCCATAAAATTCAACCTGTTGGTTGATCTTTTTCTAATTTCTAGATTGTCCTGGGGGGGTGGGGGGTGGAGAGGAAGGGAGGGCAGGAGCTCCCAGGCGGGACTCTGCGCAGTCCCGTGTCCTGCCCCCGGGGTCTGACTAATGTTGAGGGGGTCTCAGGGCAACTCTGGATGTCTCAACAGTGGATCCCCCGAGGCATGCTTAAAATTGCCCCTATAAATATGCTTCTTGTGTAAACTTGCCCTAAGCAAATCATCCTCTGAAGAATTTTGTTCTGGTTTTTTTTTTTTTCTCCTGTGAAACTGCAGTGGGCTTTAGAAAGAGCCCTGAGGAAGAGATGCAACCAAGATAATGCTCAGATACAAACCACTGAGTTGGAGTCAGAAATATAATCTGAGAAAGCTCTCGAGTGTCTCCTGGAGATAAAAGGATTCACAGTTTTGGGTTTCCTAGTCTGGTCCACCTCAAGGGTCTGATAGAAACTGCCAGTGAGAATGTAGCAGAGCCCAACACACAACATGAAGAACTTTGCCTCCAAAACTGCCTTTAAGGTGGGCAAATTGTTTGTGGGATATGAAACTTTGGAAACAAATGTTTCTCTTTGCAAGGAGGATTTCCAGTTTTTATATATATATGTAGCAGTTCACCCTGTTATCTGAAAGTTATAACACCTAAGTGCAATGTGTTAATTAAAACCATAACCAAGAAGCATCCCAATACTTTTGAGCATTAATGTATGCTAATAGGCATAATTTCCTTTTCTTTTGGTAGAAAAACTTATCCTTAGTCTTAAAGCATGCAAAATACCATTGCATTTTCAATTTCCAGAAAACATAATAAAATAGAATCTTGGTAATATCTTCTTAGAATGACCTATTCCCCGAACGAATCATGCATAACTCTTTTATGTGGTCAACAAGGACAATAACGTGTAGACAATTATTTAATTATGACTGTACAAATAAATTGTAAATTTTGCAAAGTGGCATATGGTATTTCCTCTTTTATTGCCGTTTTAAACAATGCAAGAACCATTTTAAAAAAAAATGTATTTGACTCATTTAGCATTTGCAATGACCTGAGGCTGTAGAAAAGGTTCTGGTTGATTCACTGATTTTTCTTCCTGCTTCTGTGGGAAAAGAGTCTCTTGGTTTTCCCATTATTCAGCAGCCAGGATTTTTAACAGAAGGTTTGGCCAGGAAAGGAAGCTGGTCCTGCCTGCTGGAAAGCCACAGATATGTCATTGGAAAAACGGTGGCATTAAGCAGGGTAAGGAACCGTGGCCCTTTTATGACTTGTGGACTTCAACTCCCAGAATTCCCGAGCCAGCCATATTGTTGCCCCCCCTTTTTTTGGGGGGGGGGGTTGAAGATGCTATGGGAAGAAGTATACATCTGGTTCAGTTCCAAGCCAAAAGAAAGACACTGGAAACATGGAGGCTGATTGGAAAGATGGTTTAATGATGAAGCAGAACCACCTGGGTGGTTCTGGTGCAGCTGAGCACATGGAGTTGAGAGTGGGGTGTTTTTTTGATATACTTTTGCTTGGGCTTTGCACTTGAGCTTCCTTGTCAGGGTATGAGAAAGACATTCCTGGAGTTAGAGGAAAGAGGAATGACGTTAACTGAGGCACACAAGTTATATGTGGTGCTCAGTTCTTTGGACACTTCACGGGATGTTCTTGTGACTAGCTTGGAGTCCATGGAAGAGAGGGATTTAACCATGACATAGTTGACTGGCCGATTGTTGGAGGAAGAACAGAAATGGCTGGAGAGGCTACCAGGAAAGGGAGGAGATAACGCTCAGCACAAGCCAACATCTGCAATATCCCAGGATGCCGGCAGAGCAGCTGTTTACACAATGAAGCGGTGCTACATGTGTGGGTCTACAGAACATCTCCAGAGACGCTGCCCTGAGAGGAGAAACGGAGGAGCAGCAAGACAGGGGCGTAGGACTACTCAACACATGAGGAGTGGTTCTACATCGTTGTCGCTTTCCCTGGGAGCAGCAGCTTTTGAACACACCAGGAACACTTGGTTGTTGGACAGTGGGGCGAGTCAGCATATTGCTAATAATTCAGAAGCGTTTTCTGGTTTGAGACCAGCAAAGAAAACATTTGTTAGTTTGGCCAATGGTCAATGATCTGCTCTTAAAGGGGCTGGTGAAGTGTATGTGTCTGAGATAGGAGAAACTTTCGATAATGTTCCTGTGCAAGAACATGTATTCTATTGCCTGTTGTCAGACTCCCATGAGGCCATGTAGGGGTTATGTAGGGGTCAAAGCTGGCTCTATAGGCAAAGTACAAATCCTAGGTGTTTGTCTGAGCTAAGTTTGGTTAAAGTTTCTGAGGGTGATGCAATGAAGGGGCTTGTGTTTCTTAAAGGATGTTGGGTAATTCCTATTGTGGCTTAATGGCTTTTTCCTGTGTTAGATCTTGGGTGAGGGTTTGCTTATGAATAATGCTATCTAGATACTTGGCTTCTTTCAATAAGCTCTTTATTTCTTAAGTACTGGCATCTGCTGAGGGCTCTTAAGAAAAGGAGGGGCCTGCTTGCTCCCTCTAAAAACACATGATTCTCCATTTCTCATCCAGGGAAATATAATCTTCTGCCTTTTTAATATTTCTCAAAATATTTCATTCTTCTAGGAGAGGGATGGGTGCTAACTTTCTACAGTGCAACTGAGGATAAAAAATTCTGCCAGGGAAGAAAGTTTAGCATGATCCCTAGGTTTAATGTGACCTAAAAGATACTGTGTAATTTCCAGTATGTAGGTATGAAGTTATCAAAAGCTTTGTCTCTTTTTCCTCATGTGATGAGGGATAATATTACAGGACTAAAAAAGTAATAGGGGCTCATAGCAACAGGGCAAATATCAGCAGGTTGGCAGAAATATCATTGGCTTTCTTTCCTTTTTTTTAAGCAGCCTTGGTGTAGCCCAGAAAGGGGCCTTTCATTATTGGGGCACACAAAACATGCACTGATTTTACGGTTTCAAGTCCCTGGGGTTTCTTCATTTCAGATTTTAATTTTTTTTTTTTGGTCTTGAAGAAGAGATGACCCAAATTATTTCAGATTCACTTGGGGACAGAATTTGAGTGCCATTTACTAAGAGCGAAATAAACACTTTCTCTTAAAAAAAACAAAACAAAAAAAACAAGCCCCACCTTGACCCCAGCTTTTTCCACTTTTTTGTAACGTGAGAATAAACCGCATGATGGTTTTGCTATTTTTTTTTAAAAAAAATGCTAATCCAAAACATTTATTTTTAACTACATTGCATTGTGGATTCTTCTATCTCTCCTAACTTTAGGATTCAGGTTGTCTTTTAACGCACAGCCTCCCCAAAGCAGTTTACAAAGCTCAACATCTTAAACAATAATTTAACAAGTTAAAACAGCATCCTAAAATATTTTGAATAACAGATGCGGCGAGCATGATAAAATACAGATGGACGTCCATTCCCTGGAAAAAATCTCCACCTGGAGTGTTTTGCTGTTTCATATTCTAGGCCCCAGGGAGGGCTGGGAGGAGAGGGGAGGCAACCTATAGGAAGTTTATTAGAGAGGCACAATATATAGTAGCTGCTCACTGCTTTCTTTCCACCAGGTGGCCCTTGAAACAGGAAGCCAACTGAGATGCTGACCTCAACTCAAACTTTGGGGATCAAAGAGAAGACCTTTCCTTCTTTCGGTGGGCTTAAACTGGATTGATAAAGGACATTAATGATGAAGCTGACCTGCATGTTTTCCTTCATCCTTCTGTTCGGAGCAGCCGGGCTTCTCATTTTCATCCACCTGCAGGATCCAGAAGAAGTTGTACACCAGCAAGCCCCAGGTTAGTTCCTCAGATTCGGCTCCCACACTGTTTTTACCGAACAAAATAACACTTACGGGAAAGAATATTCTTAAAGATTTTTTTCGTAATTCAGATAAGTGTCAAGGTTCACATTATCCGTTGAAGATGTTGCAAACTCTTGAAAGGTTCTTGAACGGTAAGGTTTATTCATTGTCTGCAAACTATGCGGTGCGCTGTTGTTCCCAAGCAAGAGTTGCAACCTTTTGGTTCAATGACGAAACGTATTGTCAACATGTATGACTTGTCAGTTCAACAAGCAGTATTTTCCTGCGCTGTTTGTTCTGAGGTGATATGTCTAGCACTCAAGGGAAAACCTGGCCGACAGCAGTTTCTCAACCGAAATCAAATCACCCCAAAATCTCATGTGAAAGAAAAGTGCATTTTCTCATATACCAGAGAAAGACAAGTCAGAAAAATACTATCCTTGAAATTGTGTTCTAATCAATCGTGAGAAAATGCATCTGTAGCCGCCTGCTTAGGAATTAGTGCTGAGTCAAGAGTGTTATTAGTCATGTATATCCCCAAAACACATCTACGTACTACTTTCACTAATCTGGTGCTCTTGAGTTCCTTTGCCTCTGTAGTTCCCAGAATTCTCACATTGGCTAGGATGGCGACAGGATGAAATCCCAGCAGATCTAGTGGTTCTCAAGTTGGGGAAGGCTGAAGTATATCGAGAGGATCTGCCACATTTGGTTTAAGTGGTCTGGAGAGGATTCCTTAGCTTTCTTTGGGAATTGATCTTCCCTTTCAAGTTGTTAAAAACAGTCTTTGGGGGTTTCGTGAGGATTAGGCTTTGCTCTCTTGCCTAAGTTTGGATGAAAAACAGTGGAATACTTTTGACCGGTTTATATCACAGGTGTCAAAGTCAATTTCATTGGATCAACAGGGTGGTGTTTGACCTCAGAGGGCTTGGGGTGGTGGTGTCATGGTGGGTGTGGTCAGGGGGTGTGGCCAGCTTGACATAACTCGTGTCTGGGGCACTTGTGGTGGCCAAGTGTTAAGGTAGGACTTCTCTGAGACCCTCCCTCCCTCTCATTCTAATCTTCCTTCCTTCCTTCCTTCCTTCCTTCCTTCCTTCCTTCCTTCCTTCCTTCCCTCCTTCCCCTTCCCTCTTCATTCTCCTTTCTTCTTCCTTTCCTTCTTTCTCTTTCCTTATTTTTCCTTCCTTGATCTCTTCTCATCGTTCCTTCTTTTTCTTTGTCTTTCCTCTTCCCCTTTCTCCTTTCCTGTCCCTTCTTGCATGCTGAAATGCAAAAGGGGAAAGAGTTCTCCTTTTGTTTTGTTTTGAGTTTGATAGCCCTTTGTCACTGAAAACAGAGCCCACGTGTGGCCCTCCCGAGCTCCATTTTCGCTGGCAGAGGCGCCGTGGGCTGGTCCTTTGCTGTTTCCTGGCCGGCCCCGTGGGCCAGATCTAAACACCCCACATGCCGGATCTGGCCCACGGGCCTTGAGTTTGACACCCCTGGTTTATAGTGTTTGTAGGTGTCAAATGAAAACTTTCCCTTGGCCAAAATGGTACTATTTGAACCAACCACACACACAAGATTTCCCCATCAAATGTTACTAGGGTAGGGAAAATATTAATGTGAAACAGGTGCAGTTAATCCTTGGTAGCAACCAAGTCCCTCCTGTGAAGCTGAAACGCAGTACCAGATCCCACCCCGGCATGTCTTACAATGACCTCTGATTTTATGTGCATTTCCACAAAAGTGCTACCATATGATACTCCCAAGGAGAAAATAATCATATCTTTTCTGAGGAGAAAATAATCACTGTTAATATAGTCAGTCCAGTTAATTAGAGATAGTAGCCATGTGTTGTGCTTGGAAGAGGGCTAGAAAAAAACTCTTGCTTGACACGGTTGAGGGAAACCTAAAGGAAAAAGAGGTTGATTAGAGGTTAATGCATCTACCTAACATGTAAGCAGCCCGGGTTCGAATCCCAGAAGGGTATGGCTAGCTGATGGGAACTAAATAGCTTGAAATAGACCCATACTAGTCTCCCTTTATTTCTTTGTTGGTAAACATAAATTCAACACAAAAAATAGTTTGTCACAAAAGCGATTGCCTGCAAAGGCTCCTGGTTTGGGGCTGAAAGGTGAAAGCGGAAGCAGTACGCTCCATCCCATAGTTGGGTAGACCAGGTTGCCCCAATAGACTGGTCCCACCGGAGGAAAAACACTTGGAAAAATTAAGTGGAATAGACTGAATCTGGGAGATCACTGGAATCTCCCCGGAACAGCTCCGGATGATTTCTGGGAACAAATCAAGGGAGTGAAGGATTTGTCCACACAGTCAGACTTGACTTGATGGCACTTACCTAAGTAGTTTCTGAAGCAGAGTTAAGACGAGATAATTTTGTTCTGCAGTTTTCACTGCCTGCTCTAGAGATGGTAGTTTGTTTATAGCCTGAGCAGCCGTGATGCAAATTAAATGAGAATCATAAAACTTTTAAGTAATGCTTACATTACTTCCCATCACCAAAGTATCCCTGACAGTGGCTGTTTTTGTTGATTTGTTACCATTCATTTATTGCTTCTCACTGCAACCTAATTGTAATCCTGTACTGAGAAAGCAATATCGAAGTAATTTTCCACAACATTAGTTACAATTTTCTTCTGATCCTTCAAGTGCAACAATCCCATCCTGTTGGCTTCTCTGAGCATATAAACCTTGATTACTTTTATCTGTTGGAAACGAAGACTTAAAATATATAGAAAACATATGTGTTTGCAACCACAGGTGTTGTAGGAGCCTTTTCCTGGCGGTTGCCAGACGTTTTGTCCTGATATTAGGTGAAGTCCAGAGAATTTCGTTCTGCTTTGATGGACTGTTTTGGTGGACAGCTCTTTGAAAAGGGCAGAACAGAATCGATGAGCGCTCGCATTAAAACTATGCAACATATTTTGTTTGCGGTGTCAGATATGGTAACTTCACCCACTGCAGAGACTTGGAGGAATATTACTAATGAATGCCGGAGTGACATTTGCAGGGCTGCACAGAATGTTCTAAAAGGATGATGTTTGTTTCAAAAGTTGGAGGCAGCTGAATAGATTGCCAGAAAATGATATTCGCCTCCTGAACATTTGTGTTGTTTTACTGCTGATTTGTTCCGTGCTGTTTGATCGAAGTGGCTGGTTCTCCTTGATCATCCACAGCCCTTGGCTTCTTTGCTTAAATTCTTAGTGAATGGTATTGACTGTAACCATCTTCACGCGTTTCCATGACATCATCTTTCCTGAAGTGGGATTGTGACATCCACAGTATCACATAGACGGTACGATTCCGTCAAGTTATATTGCATTGTGTAGGCAAAACAAATGGAGGCTTGGACCTACAAGGAGAAAGGAAAATGCGAAGTGAAATAAAGTGACATTTCGGCTCCATCCTAGAAGTGATGATGCTGTCAAAATAAAAGGAACAGGAAAGTGATGGGAAACAGATGGAAGCATCTTTGTTACTCCTGCAACTTCCCTTTTCTGTTCTAAGGACTTATCATTCTAAGTAGAACATTGTTTAGATTTCAGTCAGGGTGTGCCTTCAATAACTTTTTCATTAAACATACGCCCACTTTTCTTCCCCTGCTGTTATCCCTATGTGCCCAGTTATGCTGCTAAAGCCCTCCATAGGTTAGATCAACAGCCTTCCTCAGACTGACACCTTCCAAGTGATGAATGGGGGCTGCAATACCCAGATGTTAGGGTTCCAAGTAATAGACCCCTATCAAGCAAAACTCCGAGGCACGCAAATTCCTCAAAGAATAACTTTATTGGATATATCATATTGGCACATATCTGGTGAAAACTGACTCTAAAGGCTGCCGCCGTTTTCACCTAATTAAAAGTAAAAGTTTCTCAAAACAATCAGTCACATGGTCCAGTCACGGTGCTGTCTGGTTGCCGGGTCACATCACTCTGCCTTCCTCCATCTAGGTATGAGAATGTCCTTGGTTCTCAAGAGAAAGAATTTTGTTTTGGCTGCAAGATCCCAGCTCTCTAAAATCCCCCCTCCCTGTCCCTCAGCTGTGGCAACACTGAAGCTGTCAAGATGGCTTCAGTCAGGTGAGTTTCAGGGTTGATACCAGAATTTCTGGACAATTCTGGAGAATTCCGGTCATCGTAGCAGCGATATATCCAGAGATCACCTTGTTGGGAAGAACTGGGTTAGAATGTTGGTTGTAGATGGGACCGGAAGATTCGATTCCTTTATTCCACTGCAATTTGCACTGGATAATTATAGACCAGTCACTGCCTTTCTCCCTAGCATGGCTGAGAAGATATTCAGGTTGGGAGTTGTGGTACAGGAAGTCCTTGACTACCTGTTGTTCCAGTTCATTGAATGACCATTCAAAGTTACAATTACACTGAAAAAAAGTGAAGTATGACCGTTTTTCACATTTACGACCATTACAACATCCCCATGGTCATGTGATTTATATTCGGCTGCTTGACAACTGACTCACATCAATGATGGCTGCAGTGTCCCATGGTCACGTGATCCCCTGAGAAGCAAAGTCAGTGGGGAAACCAGATTCACTTAATGACCGTGTTACTAATTTAACAACTGCGGTGATTCGGTTAACAAATGTTGGAAGGAAGGTCATAAAATGGGGCAAAACTCGCTTAACAAATTCCTCACTTAGCAACATAAATTTTGGCCTCAATTGTGGTCATAAGTCGAGGACTACCTGTACTTGAAAATGTTGTGGCCTGATCAAAGGAAAGGGAAGGATTGAAAAACAACGAAGGATGAATTTCTCTCACTGCAGTCTCTTTGCAGAACTTCTTGTGAGTGATCTGTTGTTGTGTTCTACGGAGCGGATTTTAAGCAAAATTATGGCATCTTTGCATACAGCAAAATGCTTGCTAACATGTGTGGGAAATATTTTACAAATGGTCAGGAAATAATCAAATGGCCCTAAAATCTCTGCTGAGAAGATCAACGGATAGGTGAAGATATCTATCAGATGAAAGATTGCCAACCTTGGCAAAGTTAGGAGAAGATGGAGGGGAAAATTAATAAAACCATGAGAAATGTTTGTTTGTGCAACATTAAGCAGGGAAAAAAAATATTTCATTTAGATTAGTCATGGAACTTCTGTCAGTGGTAGTATGATGTAGAAACAAAATGTTACTTTTGGCATAATTTTTATTAAGAGTTTTGAGTAAAAGATAAAAACTAGCAAGAATTAATATAAAATAAATGAAGTACCATAAAAGGAGGAAAAAAACCCAAAAGGTCCAAATAGAGAAGAATGAAAAGAAATAGCTTCTGTTTTTTTTCAGCAAATAAGTACAGTTACAAAATTATCTTTTACTCTATGGCTACAAGAAAAGCGCTCTTTTTCCATTATCTACTGCATTTTTTTCTAATCATCAAAGCCGTTTTTTTTGTTTTGTTTCATGCAAAGCAATTTAGTTGTTTCTAGCAACTAAAATAGATGCTGTCTTGTCTGTAATCAAGGAAGTCAGTTTTGGTCACCTCTCCAAGTTCCATCATCTCAACCATTCCTCTATTGAGAGTAATGCTGAGTTTTTCCATTTCTGAACATGCAATAACCAGTCTGCAATTATCATGCAAAGTTTTTTTTCCCCAACAGCCTATTTATCAATCCCAAAAGAAAAACCTCTGGTTTCAATTGTATATTACAGTCTTTAAGATCTTCAGAATTAGTGCGTGTATTTGCATCCAAATCTTTCTAAGTTTTTATATGCCCAACAAACATGATAAAATGCCCCTGCCTATTCACATTCCTGCAAAATGTTGTATTTTTCGGAGTGCAAGACGCTCCGAAGTATAACACGCACCTAGCTTTGGGGAGGAAAACAAGAAAAAAAAATCTGCCTCCCAGCAATTTTGCCTCCTTGCAGCAAACAGC
>JANHFL010002294.1:0-15328 GCA_032468155.1 Oxyrhabdium leporinum
CAATCATGGAAAACTCCCATGATTCTAAACTAGCTGGACATTTCAGATTTGTGAAAACCTTGCACCTTATTAAAAGACAATTTTGGTGTCCTTCTTTAAAGAAAGACATTGAAAGCTATGTTTCTAGCTGTTCTATTTGTGCTGCAACAAAGTGCAGACAAGGGAAATCTCCTGGACTTTTACAATCTGTTGTGGAACCTTCAGCACCCTGGACAGAAATATCAATGGATTTTATTGTTGAATTACCAGAAAGCTTGGGAAATGCTGTCATTTAGGTTGTAACTGATTTGTTTTCTAGGCAAGTACATTTTATCCCATGTCAGAAGACCTCTTTTGCTAAAGCTTTAGCCAAATTGTTTTTAACATATATTTACCATTTACATGGTGCACCTAAAAGCATAATCTTTGACAGGGGTGTTCAATTCACTTCCAAATTTTGGAAAGCATTCCTAACACTTCTTGGCTCCGCCCAGGGGTTGTCCTCAGTGAATCATCCGATGACGAATGGTGCAATAGAACATCTTAATGGGGTTCTAGAGCAATACTTAAGATGCTTTATTAACATCTTAATTGTCCAACAAGACAATTGGACTGATCTCATCACTTTTGCTGAAGTGGCCTATAACAACTCTATCCACTTTAGTACTGAATATACTCCTTTTAAAGTAGCCACTGGCCAGGATTTTGTTCCAACGCCTGAATTACCCAGTGAACAACCTACAATACTATCGCTAAAAGACTGGATTGACAATCTACAAAACCTGTGGCCAGTTGTCACTCTAGCCCTCAAAGACGCTAGAGAATCTATCAAAAAACAAGCTCATAAGAAATGTATGGAACCTGAACCATTCCAAATTGGAGAAAAGGTTTACTTATCCACCAAGTTCCTTAAATCCCTACAACCTTCTAAGAAACTTGATCCCAAATTTGTTGGTCCTTTCTTTATTATTAAAATCATTAACCCAGTAACTGTACAACTACAATAGCCAAAATCTCTTAGACTAATTCATCCTGTATTTCATATCAGCTTGCTAAAAAGTGAAATCACATCTGATATTAGACCATCGTCTCCACCTCCTCCTATTCCTATTATGGTACATGGTGAACAACATTTTGAAATTAAAGAAATCCTAGACTCTAGAAAACGCAGAGGTAAAACCCAATATTTGGTGGCTTGGAAACATTTGACACCAGGACATAACAAGTGGGTAGACAAAACACATGTACACGCTCCAGGGTTACTCAAAATATTTCATAAAATGTATCCACAAAAGCCTTCTTAAAATACTGTAATGTCTTTTATTTTTTCTTTCTAGGATGAAGAAACCTTTCCATTTTGAGAGGGCAGCATGTCAGATCCCCATAAAAGTGAATCTGCCATTCTTTCAAGGTGGAGAGGGGGAGCCTGACATTGCTGTAACTTTCCACTGCCTTACACAGGGGGGAAAAGGCTACTATAAATTGTATTAGGATAACTTTTGCTTTCCTACACTTTCGTTTTCCACTTTCTATCACATTCCTCTGAGAGGCCTCTTAGGGTCCTTATCTATTCTTCAAGATGCCAAAGCATCTTTACACCTATGGATTGGCTAAGGGCCATCACAAGACCAGGGTGGGGTCTGGTAGCCTTAAAACTAATTGTATTGTTTGGAGAATTTTAGAACTTGCTTTGACTTTGCCTGCTATCACTTCTGCTCAATAAAAAGTATCCTGTTTGACCATTTCAAGAGTTCTACTTTCATGAGTCGGAGGGTGAGGGAGGCCTGACACAAGCCGTTTGTTGTCCAAGCAGATGCTAGCGACGTGGCCTTAGCAGCGGTTCTTCTCCAAAGGAATCCCTAAGACCAGCTGCTGCCCTGCGCCTACGTGTCTAAGAAACTGACATATGGAGAGAAGGTGGGTGGTATGGCAGAAAGAAGCCTTTGCTGTTCACTGATTTTTACTTTCCTGGAGACACTTCTTAGAGGGTGCTAAGGAGCCATTCGAGGTCTGGACTGATCACAAAAATCTCGAGGCTCTGAAGACTCCAAGGAAACTTTCCCCCAAGCAAGTTTGCTGGGCTTAATACTTTAAATGTTTCAATTTTGACTTAAAGTATATCCCAGGGGAGAAAAAATTACTAGCTGATGCTTTATGGAGGAAATCCCAGCTTGACAGCCAGCGAGAGGAGGTCGTCCATGCAATGATTTCAGAGAATGAAATTGCAGCACAAGCCATGACTAGAACACAAGCCAGGCGAAAAATGGGGGATATTTTTCCAGGGGATAAATTGACAGCAGACCTAAAAGCGGCGCTTCTGAACGACCCGTGGTTCATGGAGAATAGGGACTGTTTAACGATGAGAGATGGTTTAGCTTGGAAAGGGTCTAAGCTTTATATACCGACCAATTTGAGGCTATTGGTACTGAACTGGAGTCATGACTCTCGACTGGGGGGTCACTTTGGGTTTGAGGGAATAGAAGGGGAACTCATCAAATTTGCTGACAACACTAAACTGGCAAGAATAGTCAACACCATAGAAGATAGGCTGAAGTGCCAGATGGTAGGGAAAGGGCCTGGAGGCATTCTTCAGTTTGTCACCTTCTTCCTGCTGCCACTTTCCAGTCTACTATTCTGGTCTATCCTGTGCTTTGATTTACCTTCATGGGAATGTAAAGGGTCATCTGTTTTGTCTCTGCTCTGGAGCCTCCAGCAAGCAACACCTGAGAACAACTTCTTATCACCTGCTCAGCCTGAGATTCTAAAAACATCTTCGTACCTGCGGATTGGCTTATTCAACACTGGACTGAGGGGAGGGGAATCTCTAACTGTTTTAATCTAACAGAATTGCATGGGAATCCTCAGATCCTGCTTTCTTTGACTTGCTATCACTTTCCTTTCAATAAAAGCTTCCTTTTGAAATGCTAAGTGTTTCAAGAGTTCTACTTTCTTGAGCGCAGAGGAGAGGCAAGTCCTTATACAAAGCAGGATCTGCAAAAGTGGTCAAGCATTTGTTCTACCAAGCCACATCTGAGCAGAGCAGTGAGCATACAGATGGAGAGTGCTGGGGTGAAACCTCCACCTCCGCCCCCCCAGCCGGATGCAACCTCTGAGTGCCCTATCGAAGATGAGGCCATGCTGGAGGATCCCATGAAACCAAAATGGTCAATTGGAGTGGGGAAGAAAGACAGCTGGAATGGAAGAACAAAAGGTATCGCCCTCACCCGAGGTGGCCGGCAACCAGGCTGGAAAAGTGAGCTGGATGCCCTTTGGGACCAGGAGGACCTGGCTAAGGAACCAGCCAGGGACAATCAACTTAAAAGACATGTCATGCAGTTTGTGATGGAGGCTTTTGAGAACCTAAGAGGTTGGAGGGGAATTGGACCACCGAGAGGGAGGAGGCAAGGCAGCAATAGCCCCTGACGAAGCCAGAGCTGCCACCCCAGGTCCAGCAGCTACGGACCTGACAGATGGGGCAGAGAGGTCAGCAGTCATCCCGGTGAACCCACCATGTGAAGCACCGGTCACTGCAAATGCCCCAGGGCCAGCAAGAGCCTCACAGCTAGAATGGAAGACAACCCCCTCCCGGGTATGAAGTACGATGGTGACCTGCAGCAGTTGGGCTTTTTCCTGGTGCACATCCTCATGTACATGCAGGAATATGGGCAGGATTTCCAAACTCGGGTCAGGGTCATCACCCTAGCCCTGGAAGGAGAGGCAGACAGGTGGATGGTGACCCTCCACAATGCCAACATCCCGGAGCTGCAGAACTTCAATTGTTTCATGATGGCACTCTGTCACCAACTCCAAGACCCCCTAGTGGATCAGAAGGCCCATGACCAGATCAGAACTGTGAAAAAAGGCCATGGATTATGAAAAAAGGCCATACACCAAGGAGTTCTGAGACCTCGCCTGCCAGTTAGACTAGGCAGAAGACATCCTGGTGAGCTGGCTTAAAGATGGGATGAACAATGACCTCTACCATGCCTGCCTGGCCTGCAGTTGGTATACAGTTGGTATATCTTGGCAGAAGAGGTGGAGATTGACCTAGCTAGAAACCAGTACTGAACTGGGAGAACCTGGAAGAGATCCCCAACCCAGGGGAAGTGAGAGCAGTTCAAACTGCAGACCACCCTCCCACCATGGTCAACCATCTGTTTCAAGTGTGGAAAAGATGGGCACCATGCAGCCGAGTGCCGCTCGAAGACCCCAGCCCAGAAACCTGAATGCCTGCCAAGTGGAAAACCAGTGAAGACCACCCCACATGGAAAAGACACTGCCCTAAGGAGAGACCATGGAGTTTCACCCCCTAGCAAAACTGGGGAACTCCAGCCTTGCCAAAAGAGGACGCCTGCCCATTTGAAAGTGACTCCGAAGATGACCTGCTGGTAAGAGAACTGGTTGAACCGGTCACACTGCCCCTAAGACTATTCATTCCCAGCCAGAAAAAGAGAGTAAAACTGTCAGCCCTCCTGGACTCAGGGTGCACCCGATGTTTAATAAGCTTAGCACTGGTGGGGAGATTGAGCATTTGCTTAAGAAAGCTAAAGACCTTCGTGGCATTCTACCAGCTAGATGGGTCCATCGCCGGCAGGGAACCAGCCATTTTTGCTATGTCACCCCTAGAAATAGCTATTTGGGATCCATGATGAAAGGCTCACATTCATTGTGACACCCGGGATGGAGTGGCTATTGGTCCTAGGGCTCACCTGGCTGAAGAAGTGGAATCCCAGAGTAAAATGGAAAGAGTGTACCCTGAGATTTCAGTGGGGAACAACTGGACCAGACGACCAAGGGGAGGAACTGGGGGGAAGCCCAAAGAAAGAAACAGCCACCGCTGGGAAGAGCAAGCCAATGCAAGGCATTCCCTGGGAGTATAGAGACCTAGCTGAAGTGTTCAGTGAATTCTGATGAGCTTCCCCATCACTGGCCCACAGATTGTGCCATTGAGATACTCTCGAGGGCAAAACTGAAACCAAAGCTATGCAGCATGTCCCCGAGAGAACTTGAGGAACTGCGGGTGCTTATAGATAAAAACTTAGCCCGGGGGGTTCATTAAGACATCCCAACCAAAGATCATGGCTCTAGTACTGTTCCGGGAGAAGAAGGATGGGTCTTTACACTTATGCGTGGATTACAGAAGTTTGAATGCAGTGAGCGTGGAAATGTATAGTCCCTTCCCCTGATGAAGGACATGTTAGCTCACCTCTCCAAGGGAAGGCTTTTCTTGAAGTTGGACTTGAGAGAAGTGTATTACAGGATCAGGATCAGAGAAGGGAATGAGTGGAAGAACGCGTTTAACACTCCACTGGGATGTTTCCAGTTCAACGTGCTCCCCTTCGGACTGCAGGGCACCCCAGCAGTTTTCATGCAACTAATAAACAAGGTGCTACAAAGGGGTTCTGGTGTACTTAGATGATATTTTAATCTACACTGAAACAAAAGTGGAGCATGTGCCGCAAAGCTTTATACAAAACTTTCAAAATGTGAATTTCACAAAGAGAAGATAAACTACCTTAGATTCAGAATCTCCCACTAAGGCATAGAAATGGACCTGGAGAAGGTGCAGGCAGTGGTAGAATGGGCCCCTCCCCGCACCCATAAACAGCTGCAAAACTTTTTGGGATTTGCCAATTTCTACTGCAATTCATCCCAGCTTTTGCACAAATTGTGCTTCTAATTGCCAACTTGCTAAAAATTAAAGGAGGGGGATAAATCCAAACCAAGGCAGCCGCTGAATTGGACCATGGAATGTCAAGCAGTGTTTGAAAAACTGAAGTGGTTGTTCTCAGCAGAACCTGTGCTGAAGCACCCAGACTGAGAAAAACCTTTTGTTATCCAAGCAGATGCCAGTGATGTGGCAGTTGGGGCCATTCTCCTTCAAGAGAATGAACAAAGCCAACTACAGCCCTGTGCATACACCTCAAAAAAATGAACAGACACAGAACAGAGATGGCTGTTTGAAATAAGGAGGCGTATGCTGTTCGATGGGCCCTCCTCACCTGGAGGCATTTTTGGAGGGGAATAAAATCCCTTTCCAGGTCTGGACTGACCACAAAAATCTGGAGGCCCTTAAGATCCCACGGAAACTATCCCCAAAGCAAGTACGTATTTCAAGCGCTTCGACTTCACTCTCAAATACTTTCCTGGGAGGAAGAATTTCCTAGCTGACGCCCTATCCAGAATGCCCCAATACAATAGCACCAAGTCAGAAGTACCTTGGATGAAAACTATATATTCATTAAAAACCAAGTCAGACTTACCGAAATTCCAGTATTTACACTTTGTCCTAATCTTAAACTTTGTCAGATTAACCCTGTCCAAGATCAGTAGCCATCTTGCAATTTCTTATCTTTAACCCTGTTTTTTCTCTTCCTTGCATTTCCTAACTTTGGACAGATGCCTTACTGTATTTTTCCTCTTGCTGAAATGTTCTCCTGCAATACACACAAAGTATCTTCTCAGATGTCTTCCATTAAAATATCTAAAACATCACAGGTTGTGAGTTTGGGCATAAAGCCGAAATGGGTGACTTTGGATCAGTCCCTCCTGCTCATCCTGATCATTCTCTGAAGTTTATGGAAACTTTATGGAAGTCTCAATATAGGTTTCTTCTAATCTGCTATATAATTAACATTTGATTTTTCTCCTCCAGTTCTCAGAATTTGGAGAAAGGGATGTTAGGGTGGTATTGCTATATTAGACTGTTCAATAGAGAAAAAATAATGTTTTTACAAGGAATACTCCAGAAAAGACTTCTTGTCATTTTTTGGCTCTTTAATATCTTCATATAAATTTGTGATTAGTTCAGAATCTTTCCTCTGCATTTTGATTTTTACCTGTAAGCATGGGTAAGAAAACATGCAACAGTACTCCTTCAACCTAAGGCTCAGGATTATTAAATACGTTACTTTTAAAGAATTTTACAGTTCACAATGGATCTTGTCATAAAATGTTTTTGCTATATGTTTTATTTTCTTCTTGTTACCAAACCTTAAAGATATACCAGCTAAAAGAGACATGATTAAGGAAAAAAATCCTGTTCTTTCTGAACCATACTATTGGTATAGGTTTGGGGTTTTTTTTCCTCTGAAAAAAGTAAATATAGCCTTTTGCTTGTTTAGATGAATTACAGAACTTTAGCAACAAATTATTTTTTAGAAGGAAACATAAACAAAGCTGCTAGAAGAATGGAACAAATAGTGACAAATTATCAAGTGAAGGAAAACAGAGTGTAGTTTTAGTAATAGCAACAAAACTTTATCAGGATTTCTCAGCAAAAGGTATTGAAATAGATAGCCAATATTAACAAGAAAGAATTAGGATATTCTGCAAGTTTCTGTGTATTTCTTGGATTTGTGTATGTTTTAATTCCCAGTCCCATTGTACAACTGGAGGAAAATAAAAAAAGGGGTGTCATACCCTGCCCAAAGAAAGTCAAAGGAAAAAAAACCATCCCTGAACCACAGCCTGCAGATTTGGGAAGCAAAAGCAATGAAAAAACAATGAACAAAGAAAGAAACATTATAGCAGCAAAAGCAGAAGAATCAGCATGTATGGACAGAGGTAAAAGATATCAAAATCTTCATCTTTTCCTTTTGCATAGAATTGTTTTTCTGTTCAATTTTTCTAGCTTTTTATTCCCTGCATGATTAACAAGATAAAGTGGCAAATATCTTTTGGGAGATGTTGGATGTTTTGGGGCAAAAGGTCTTAACAGGTTGGGTTGTCCCCACAGATTCTGAATTTGTGCTGTGCTTTATTGAACACTGGGTTTTGTTGTCAGTGAGCACAATGAGATTCAAGCAGTACAGACAATGCATTCCTTATTTACATGATGAGATGAGCCTGTTTCAACCACTAGCATGATAAAGATGTAGAATGGGCTTATATACAAGAGGAATTGTCTTCACATTACACACATCATCTTTCTACAAGCAGTAATTCGGTTCCCCCAACAAATAATAAAATATTAAATAATTGATAGATTTTTTGTGCTTCCTGCATAGTCCACTCCAATGGAATCTATATGAATAATGACGTTTTTTAAATATAATATCATCACATAAATCCCCATTTCATGTCCTAATTGTAACTATAACTCTGTTTTACAATGCAATCTTTAAATGGAATTCAAAACAACCAGGGTCCAACATAGAAATTCTTTGGCAAATGTTATGCACACATTTGCAGGTGGCTCTTGAAAAGAGCTGGAAGATAGACCAAGGTACATCCTGGGCCTTTGAATAGTATGTTCCAAATTCAACTGCTTACTTTTCTAGTGATCATGCCAGACCAAATCAAAGTTTGTGTAATGTTATCTGTGACAATGGCCTGAAGTTAAGCCAAAGGTTATGAACAATTAGACATTCACTTTTTTTTTCTACCAATGTTATTTTTTAAAAAAAATATGAACATCAGATCAGATTATTCAAATTACTCTTCCCCTAATGATTTCCTGGATCAGAGGTTTTCAAAAGATGAGATTATACTTTCATTTTGGCATAATCAAGTTGAGGGAATACATGAATGATCTTCAGGGATATGTTGGAACCTAATTAGTTTTTAGACTGGCCCAAATAGCTATTCCCAATTGTTTGGGAATCCATATTTAATGCTATTGTATGGGCAATTTTAAATATTACAATAACCAGATTATTAACTATGTATGTTAATGATAATTGGTTTTTATTGTCCTTAATCTTAAAATTAATTTGGGATAAGATAATTAAAGGTGTCATTGAAATGATTTTTGATTGCAAATTTTTAGTAGGCTATAGAAGATATAAAAGAATAAGTGCATTTCCAGATCTTTTAATTTGGGGCTATCAATAAACATTCTTTTATTAATTTAAAAAAACACAGCCAAAAATGTAGATGATTTTTGTGATCCAATAATATCAACACATTTCAATGGTATTATGGAGAACAACAGAAAGAGTTTCTGGCTTATGGCAATGGTCATGTTTGATAATCTCACAGAAAGGTTCTATAAAGCAAAATACAGCCATTTCTTATATCCACCCAACATTAACAATTTGTTGATTTGCAAAGCCTCCTGCTTTAAGTTTGCTTGAAAGTGGATCAAGTGCCTTTTTATGAAGTCAAAATATACCAAATGGGAGGCAGCAAGTATATTTAGTTCTCTATGGACACTTGCTCCTCTCTTATCTTAAAAGCTCCTAATGAGAAGACTTTGCTTCTCTTCAGATAGTTTAACATTAGATATACACAAGATACCATATGAGCATCTTGTGCTCCCTACAATCATTTATGTAAATAGTTTCTCCTTTCTTCTCCAGATCTGACAGAATGTCTCTACTTGTGGAAAAGGGAAGTAATAATTATTCTCTCTCTTTGCTCAGGAGGAGGGAGAGAAAATCTTTTTGAATATTGTGGGAGATAGTGCTCAAGAGTGCAGGGAAGGACATTAACAAAGATTACCTCTGCCCCCTTCCCTGTATAGATTAGGATATGCTAGACTGGATTATATTGAGAGACTTCACTAACTTGCTGAAGGAAATGCTAGATTTTAATAAGTCTGAAATCCACCATGATCATGCATAATGTTCCATGTTTTTAGTTGATTTACACACATCATTCTTACATTATGACATGAAATTTGCATAAATGGTATTTTAATAATAGAATATTGTTATGGCAAGAAGAGATAAGACAGTTATGATGAAAAGGTCCACTTCATTTGCATGCCATTCGCTTAAGCGAGAATTACACGTGAATTAGAACACATAAGAGGCGGCTTTGGAAATGAAACCTTTTGCTATAGGAGGCTGTCATTTTTGTGGATGGGAATGAATTTCTTCATGATTCTCACTCAGGTAAAAGAGGAGTAGGTTGTTCTTCTCTGAGGACAAGACCCTACTAAACGTACTCAAGTTTTCACAAATCTGAGTTCTAAAATTTATTTTATTATGTATCTTATAACTTTTTGTTTCAATAAAAGGGAAGGAAGCCAAGAAAGCAGAGCAGAAGAAAGGCCATGATATTAGCATTTGAGATGCAATGGGCCCAAGCGAAGCCCCCAACAGATTTGGGCAACCACAAGGAAACAGAAAACAGAATTCAATTGGGGGAGGGGGAGAATCTTCAAATTATTTCACACAGAATAGCAGGCTTGAACAATTGGCGAGAGAACTATGGCATAGCAAAAAACCCCCAAAACAAGATAGGTAATAAGATTGATCAAAATAGGTGATAGGCTTTGTGTGTGATTTTTATATAACAATAGATATATTGTCTGTGGCATTAGATGGCAAGTTTAAAATGAGTTTGAAATTTTAGATTTGGCATGAATTGGCAATGGCACGATTGTTTATCTGCCCATTCTCAAATCAAGTTGTGACCAAATTGCTGGTATGTGTCCTTTCTTTTGTTACTGTAAATAAGAAGAGAAGGCATAACATTCTGGAAATGAAATCTATTTTTCTGTAATTTCAACATTTCTTTTACAATATGTCATTTCTCATACCTTTATTCCATCCTGATCTTTCTATCTGAATGGCAGAACAGAAAGGTAGAGAACCAAAATAATAATCTCTGTTCTAAATGGAATTATTTGGATTCATTGTCAGTTGCCCAAACTGTTACATTCCCCAGCAAAAAGCAATATATTTTGGCTGGCAACTAATCAAATGCATGTTACACATAAAGAATGGATTTTATTTTTTTTCTGAATTGTTGCCAAATGTGTATATTGTGCAGATGGCTGCACACAAAATGTACTCGCTCTTCTCTCTGCCATACATGAATATTCCTGTGTGCATAAAAGGAAAAGAATGAAACTCAGGAAAATGTGTCTATCATTGAAGTTGGGGTGGTATTTCAGCTTACTCTATCATGACTTTACTTTTTCAGAAAACTGGGGTTTTATTTCCCCCCTCCATTTATAGACTTTCAGGACAAAGCATTAAAAGCAGTTATATTTATATATCCACTTGTGTAGTTCTTTATTTTGATGGTTGGTTGATATCACTCCATCCTTCTTTCTGACTTGACTCTATATGTTTTATGGGTGTGATTGCTTGTTCACCTTCAGCTTGTAAGATTTTGACAAATAGGATGAAAATGGTCAACCTTCAAATGAGAAGAAAGCAAGACCTAATTACTTCAACCAACCCATATAGGAATGAGAGGGAATGTACCACACAAGAAAACTTTTGTGAAATACAGCAGATGATGCACAGTCTTTTCCCCTTCATTAGGCTGAACCGCATGTTTCCCTCATGCTCCTGGAAATTTCACTGTTGATCATTCTGAGTTCTTTTTCATAGATGATCATTTTAGGGGGGAACAATGAATTATAAGTAGCATTCTCCTCTGCTACTGACTGCCCATATCACTTTCCATTCTTCTTACAGTTAGAGAAGACTCATGTGGAAGGAATTGAAGAATTTACCAAAGAGGAGTCTGAAATATTGCGGTGGTATTAGCAACAGAGACAGCAGAACCACTGGCCACAAACTTGGTTTGCCATTACCCAATGGAGTAGCTTGGCTAGTTTGCAAGGGACATGACATTTTCAGTCTTGTGATGTCAGTAAATTCTGCAATCTGAAAGAATACTGAGGAATAGAAGGTGGAGGGGAGGGATGTTGTTTTCTTCCAGGTGGTGCAGAATGTTCATCAGACAGGTACAATATGGAGGCCTAGGCTGTCACCCTGCAGTTTCATGTGGTTTCCATGGTAGTTAGTGGCGGTCATAGGCAGCGGCAGCAGTGGGAGGTGCGGAGCCCCGGGATGTGGCACTATAATAATAAGGGGAACCTGAAAGTTAACACAGGAGAAAAATGGACTGATTGAAAGGACATACAGTAAAATAAAATAAGAAAAAAAGAAAGGAAGAAAAGAAAGAAAGCATATTAAAAGGAACTGGAAATAGAAATCTGGAAATGAGGATTCCTTTACTGTATGGTCTAGATGTAAAATAAGAAAACAACATACATGGTATATATGTACTATATCGTGCACAGGAAGTTAAATTACTTGGATTATCTAGTGCTTGTTATCAGAGTCCTATTCAAGACATTCCACTTAGAAGAAGAGGAAAACAAGAACTTGGCAACTCTACTTAGATTCATCTGTGGTCCTATTAACTACCAGCAACAATTGAATACATCTAATTTATTCTTGCCAGCTTGGCTGATTTTTTAATACTGGAAATTTCTTTTTACTTTGTCAGCCCTCTATAAGCCTGCAAGAGTCGTTAATGTGGGTGGTCTTAAAAAGGTTGTAAATAAAAAAAATAAAATAGAACATTTTTGTTGATTCTTTTCATTTCCACAGTAATCTTCAACAACATTCTGGATGATACTTAATCCTCATGGAGAAATGTAGAAGCTTGCAAAGGAAGGAGGGAATCTAACAATACTACTCTCTTTCTAACTCCAGAAGCAGAAATGCCCACCTTAGCAGAGGTATGCTGGAAATATAAGCAGCTTTATTATTAGGAATACTTCCCATTCTGAGGAAGTACAGGAAGTACTAACGTACTTTTTTATATAAAAAAATCTACCAGATCTGTGCAAAACTGACTCTCTGTGTATAATATTAAATATTTAGCAAAATCAGGCTTAGAACAGAACTGAAAATCAAGTTTAAAAAGCGGTAATAGCATTGTTGATCGGGCTGAAGGTATCTCTGAATAAAATGTAAGATGTGTAAGAATAAATGTGTAAGAATCAAGATTTATTCAAAGAACTTTGATAGCTGATCTTAGGAACTGGATTTTATGAAGCTTTAAGTTTTTAAATAAAAAGAAGGCACACAATATACAAGATTACATTAAATGCAACAGCAACCATATGACATATAACATATTTTATTAGTAGGCGTACACAGTCCCAATAATTTTCAAGAGATCTATGCTTTGTGGTTTATACTTTTGGGTATGTACATAATGGTGATACGTTAGCAATTACTACAGTAATATGATTGATAAAAATTGCATATTATAAATTTTAAGAAATATCGATTTAAAATGTTAAATCTGGGCACTCCCACTCAGAAATATATAATTCTTAATTCATTATGTTAATGCATTAAGTTGGATGTGGTCATTTAAACTATCAAGCTCAACCTCCTGTTCACTGAAAGTGTACTGTGAAGGAGCTCATTAACATTAACGTTTTAAAGATGGGTGAACTGGGAAATAAAGTATTTGCTAATATATCCCAGAAGGGTAGCATTGTAGACTCTTGCAGCAAAAACAAGAATGGGTTTTGTGACATCTTAAAATATGAAAGAAGGTTGGCGGGAATGGTAAAAGAGTAGACGGGATGAATAGGATGGACTATAAACAAAATGATGTGACATTTTTGCACTGATGAACTAGTTATTACATGCAGTCATATGAGATATCCTGGTCTCTTTTTAATCTGGGAGAAATAAAGTTAAATCTCATTGCTTTGAGATGAAATATTTCTTTAGTAAGGCTACTTTGAGGGTAGAAATAGTGAATCATATCAACATGTTTTTTTCTTTTGGTATGTATTTAAACAAATTGGCCAAATGCTGCCATTTTTTCCTTTTACAGGACACTGTGATTCTAGCTTCCTTGACATTTTGTTTATGGTTCGCTCTAGGTGGGGATTTTTCAGTTTTTTTGTATTTTTTTAAAGAAAAATATTATAAATGCTGAATCGCTTTATATAAAGGCATTGAAATGTTAGTTTTATTTTACACCAGCTAAGATTTAATCAAGGCATGTGAAGATAGGATTATTTTCCCTCAGTATCCATTACTTTATTAGGGTATTATCTAACTTGGTGTGAAACTCAAATTCAGAAGATTACAGATTAACAGAGTGGGAAGGGACCTTGTAGATCATCTAGTCCAACCCCCCCACCCAAGTAGGAGACCCTACACCATTTCTGACAAATGGCAGTCCAAACTCTTCTTGAAAGCTTCCAGTGATGAAGCTCCCACAACTTCTGAAGGCAAGCTGTTTCATTGGTTGATTGTTCTCACTGTCAGAAAATTTATCCTTATTTCTAGGTTGAATCTCTCTATTGTTTAGTGGGCTTCAGTAGGCAAGAAGCAGACCAGCGTAGCTACAACAACATTTATTGACTCAAACTGAAACTGAGGAAAAGCAGGCAAATGCCTGTAATTTATACTCTAAGCCCACAGAGCCTTAACCAATCATAGTACTTGAAAAAGCCCGTCCAAATATCAATGTTCTAAGTTTCCCTCCAAAACAGTTGGAGTTACACAGTTAGGGTATTCTAAAGGTTAGTTTCACTTTAGCAGGGCTTAACACAACTATATATATTCAATGCATAAACTCTCCTTGATCAGTTTCCATCCATTATTCCTAGTTTGGCCTTTAGATTCTTTGGAACCCCTCCCCCTTAGGATAGTTTTTACCCTCAGTCTCTTTAATATTCATAGTCTTTGAGAAAGGTGGGGGCCCACGGATCCTGGTGGACTGTCCCAATGTTACCGGGGAGTCCTGTTTAAGTGGGGTGTTGTCCATCTCCATTTAGACAGAGTCTTGATGGCCGTTTTGGTCACCCGTGAGTGACGGCACTCACTGCCCTTGGTACCTCCGTTTCTCCGGAGGTGGCCACAGGTGGTGTAGGAAACTCGGGGCAAAACAGTTCCCTAGTGGGTCTGATAATGCCTCGGGATCCTCACCCAGGACTGGCCTGGTCTGCTGACGCCGTAACTAATCAATGTGGTGTCTAACTGTATGATCATTCCCCAGAATATCCTTGTATGACAAAGGGTCTGCTACCTTAGTTACCCTAGCTGCCACCCAAGGTGCTCCACTCCCATAGTTCCTGGCCCAGACCAATTCACCCAGCTGTAAGTTCCTGGGGGAGGAGGTGTTGGCTGAGCTGTCTCCACTGCTACTCTGTCTGGGTGAAGTCGGTCGACTTTCATGGTGAGCCAGCGGCCCCACCTCAGCTCTGCTAGGCTGTGAACCTGTTGCTTTACAGGGAGTTGTGTGTTGACACAGGAGGAAGTTCGCCAGGCAGTGATTCCAGTCCCCAGTCGTCGTATGCTTGAGCGCCTCCTTTGTGGTCCTGACCATTCGTTTGGTCCGACCGTTAGTCACGAGGTGGAATGGAGCAGATGTTACGTGCCGAATCATGTTGGTGTTGAGAAAAGATTGAAACTCTTCTGCCGTGAATTGTGCCCCGTTGTAGGACACAATCACATCTGTCAGACCATGTATGGCGAATAGCCAGCGCAACTCTCGGATGACTCTGGTCATTGTCATCAATGAGACTGGTGCTACTTCCAATCTCAGTTTGTCAAGGCCGTTCTGTGCAGCACCTGGACGGGGAGTGCCAAGACGGAAGACGGAATGCTGGGTATCATTTAGG
>JANHFL010002294.1:15428-34887 GCA_032468155.1 Oxyrhabdium leporinum
CAAGGTTTGGGGTTTCTCATTTTGTGGGTTGAGTTTCAGAGTGGTTAGAGTTTCCTCTAGACCCTTTACTTTTTCTTGTAGCAGCTTGATTAGTTTACATTTGGTACAGAAGAATTCAGTCTGAAGTAGTGAGGGACAAATAACATGGGTTTTGTTATTTGTTAACCAGCATAGTTACCTTGTATTTTAATATGATTTATTTTTAAAATGATATTCAGATTTATTAGCTTTTAACATTCCTAAACTGATAAAGAAGCTGGAGACTGTCTCCAGATAAGAAAAGTTTGTTAGTACAACCTGAGGTCTGGTTGATTTCTTTTGTGAACTCTAAACAACCCTTTTCCTTACAATTACGCCCCTTCTGACGTCAGACTTTATTTTAATGAACATGTGTGATATTATGGGATACAAATATGTAACATATTTGACGAAATGTAACTGATTTCCTATGAATAGGGGAGGTTACTTTTATTCTGTCCAATCAACTTTCCTCTTGCATTTTCTTTGTTGTGTTAACTATAAAAAGGAGGAAAACATGGGGTTTGAGGTTCTCTCTCCCTTTTATATAGAGACCCCACTTTATCAGGGTACCCTAATAAACTGCTTTTAAATGATCTTCCGACTTCAGTTGCTTATGGAAGGCAAGCTGAGGCAGAACCTAGAGCCAGATTTGGCCTTCAGTAGAGAGGACAGTTCCAGCATGTCCTGTTCTAATTCAAAATTAGAGGAAACAGCAACCACCCTTGCACCACCACCATCCAAAAAAAATTGTGGGCAAAATGTAAATGTAAGCTCTTTGCTTAGATAAAACATCTTGATGAAAAGGGGAATACTGGATTTAGTGACAGGACTAGCCCAAAGTCAGTTCATTTTCAGATTTTTTTGGTCCCAGCAAGATAGAAATAAATAGGAAAAAGAAAGCAAAGAAACAAGTAAGTCAACAGAAAGGGATGGAAAAGGGTAGAGAGAACCTTAGGGAATACTCACTTAGTAATGCAGGATTGCTGAACCTCCAGGCCTCATTGTAGGTTGTGTACTGAGGGTGGCTGTAAGGATTGCCTGAGAATTCACTCCCTTGAAAAACACAGAAGGGTGTCATTCATACCACAATTCAGACAGAGAGGAAAGACAACAAAATTGCATTAGTACTTGACAAGAGAAGAAGAAAGTCATTTTACTGGCTACAATCTGCTGGGCATCTTGTAATGCAAATGCACAAGTCCCAAGAAACACAGCAGCAAAAAGGAAGGTCTTAAGAATGGATTGGCAAAGGAGACAAAATGAGAAACTTGGAAAAATGAAGTTTAGTCTAATACAGTAATGTAATAAAGAATGGTCAGGTGCAATTTCCTTGGAATTTGTGTTAAGAATCCTCTAAGAAAGATCACAGCATATCTATGGATAAATTGCAGCCAGCAGAGTGGGCAGTTGTAAAGGCTTTCTCATTTTGAGCTGGTTGAATCTAAGCAGAACTTCCAATAAGAAAGCAACAGGCTCTTTCCTGATAAAAGTCAGTTGGAAGATTCTTTACAAGGCCCATTTATGTAAAAGGGGGCTTAAATGCTTCCTTTATTTTTCTATATTGTCACTCAATTTGTTTCTACATTTATTCTGAAGTGCAGGTTAAGTAAAGAACTTCTCACTCACTCTTCCTCTCTCTCCAGACCAGTCAAGGGAAGGCAGAAGCACCATATGTGCACAATGTTTATTGACAAGGAGTTAAAGAAAACGAGCTGCAGGATAATGAGCTTTTGAGCTCAATTGCGACCGAGAGGAACCAGTTATCTCCTTTTGTGATCACTAATGAAACATGTAATTTTCTCATCAATGCTAGATTCTGTTTAACTGCTCTCTTTGGAGAAGGCTAGGACTGTGACCTATTCACAGCAGTCCTAGAGCTTTTCTTTTGAAGGTCAAAATGCTCCAGAAAAAATGCTCCAGAGGAAGAAATTTGGAAAGGAAGTTTACAGAGGATAACTGAAAAAGCAAATGCTCCCTGAACATTGCAGGCCTGCTCGCTTAATCACTAATCTCATTAGCAATAATGCAAAAACAAGTTTTATACAAGAATTCCAGTATCTATAAACCAAGAGACTTTAGAATCATAGGTCTGGAAGGGATTTTGGAAGTCTTCTAGTTCAGTCTCCTGCTCAAGGAGACCTTATATCAACGTGTGTCCTCCAACCTTTTGGGCACCAGGGACTGGTTCTGTGTAGGGTGCTTTTTCTGTGGATGGGGGGGGGAGGCTGATTCCACATGCTTTCTGCATCCTGTATGTGTGTGGATGGGGCTTCATTTGCTTGCTGACACATTCCTAGTGGGTCATGGACTGGTGCTAGTCTGTGGCTCAGGGGTTGAGGATTCCTGCCTTATACCAACCCAATAAAATGTCTGTCAAGTCTGTTTTAAAAACCTCCAGCAATGGAGCACCCACAACCCGAGGAGGCAAGCTACTCCATTGGTTAATTGCTCTCACTGTCAGAAAATGTCTCCTTACTTCTAGGTTAAATCTCTCTTTAACAAGCTTCTACCCATTTTTTCTTGTCCTGCCCTCTGGTGCCCTAGAGAATAAGTCAATCTCCTCTTTTTGTGTCAGCTCCTTAGGTTCTGGAAGATGGCTATCAATTGTTCTGTTTGATAGGCTAAATATACCTAGCTCCCTTAACCTTTTGTCATATGTTTTAGCCATAAGACCCTTTATCATCTTCTCTAGGCTTTCCAGGGTTTCAACATCTTTTCTGTATTGTGGTGACCAGAACTGAGTGCAATATTCCAAGTATGGTCTCACCAGTGCAGTGTAAAGCAGTACTATTACTTCTTGGGTTTTTTTACTCTATCATTCTGTTGATACAGCTTAGGACTGAATTGGCTTTTTTGGCAGCTGCAGCACACTGCTGGCTCATAAGTGGAGGTCCACTAGAACACCTAGAGCCCTCTCACAGTTTCTACTGTTGAGCTAGTTACTACTGTTGAGCCATTTAGCTTTTGCTGCAAGACTTTACTTTTCTCACCACTGAACTGTATCTTGTTGGATAGGCTCAAGACTGTCAAGATTCTTCTGAATCTTAACCGTATGTTCCAAAATGTTAGAAATTTTCCCAAACTTGTTATCATCTGAAAATTTGGTGAACTCTCCTTCTATCCTTTCAATTAAATTTATGAAAATGTTGAAGAGTACCAGACCCAAGACTGAAACTTGAGGTGCCCCACTTCATGCTTCCCTGTCAATGTAGTTCCATTGACAACTACCAGCTATGTGCAGTTTGTCAGACAATTGCAAATCCCCCTGGTGAGATACTGTCTTTCCCATACTGTTTTATCTTACCAAGAATTAGGCTGTGGTCTACCTTGTCCAATGCAGCAAGGATACTATGTCAACAGCATTTCACTGATCCACTAATTTGGTTACTTTATAAAAAAAAATGCAAAAAGTTTGTCTGGCATGATCTGTTTTTAACAAACCTATTGTCAACTTTGAAAATATTGGATATTTTCAAGGTATTCCTCACTCACTAGAGGAGATTCAACTGTCAATTTCGAATCAAACCTGGCAGAAGCCATTTTTCTATTCCTCAGTTGCCACATACAGTGGGGAGGGGGAAGGCGGATGAAATGCGTTGCTAGACAAAACACAGAACTTTCTCATGGGAAGCAAGGTCATCTCTACAGATGGTGGACAGAGATAGGGAGGGGTGCCTGGAGAACCCACCAATTAACTTAATTGGTCAACGTGATTTGGGACTTTTGGAGAGGGAGTTATTTCCTATTTTAATTATACTGAAACTGCGGGAAACATTTAGAGTTAGTTTTATATTTGATTGTGCTGGTATGATGTATCCAATAAAGAAATTATTTGAGGAAGATCTTAGCCTCAGAGTTCTGATTTGCTTGGGTTCGTTAGTCGGAGCCTTGACGTTAAACCAATTCTCCTAATTTCTGCTCTGCCAAAAGAGCAAACTTCTGGGGTCACCTATCTGGTGACTCTGGGAGGACGGAGAAGGCTCAGGGAAGATTTGGAGATGGAGAAGAAAGGGTAGGCTGCTGCCAACCCTAGCACAGCCCCAGTTAGTGGAGTGCAACTGGGGGTCAGGCTGGAGAGGGAGGCCAAACCAAAGGTTCGCACAGAGAGGACAGAAAGGCCACTGGTATGAGGACAAGCTCTAGGTGCTGAAGACCTCTAACAAGCAGAGGGGGATGCCTGGTGCAAGAGGACTCTGAAAGCCACCAAAATGGAGTTCCCCTTGATGTCCCCTCAGGTGCTGGCTGCTCATTTGCCCAGAGGGAAAGCGAAGGCTGAGTGGGATGAACACAGGGAATGGAGATACCTGGCGGCCACCTAAAGCCCTTCAGTCAAATGGCTGAGAGAGAAATTCGAGCATATGGAGATCCAAGGAGTGGAGCTGATGAGCAGGTATGAGCCGCCAGTGGAGACTGTGACCTGGGCAGTTCAGCCACCTCCAGTTTGTCAGAGTGTGAGGGCTCACACTCAGGTGGCAGCCTGAGTGGCTAGTCTGCTTTCACAGCCAGCAGCAGCAGCAAGCCTGAGGGGAATCCACCAGTGGCAGTAGCGAGCAGCAAGTCCAACCAGCCAACCTCAGTTTCTCCCTCGATGGCCTGGCCACCAACCATGGCCATACTACCCAGGACCTGGTTGGTTCCCCAGCCTTGGACACCTCGTCTTCCACCACTGGTAAACCCTCTGCCAATGAAAGCCATGTTTGATGGGGACCCAGAGAAATTAGCATTTCTCCTTAACCAGGTGTGGGCTCACCTAGACCGCTATGATCCAGCCTACCCATCAGAGGCTATGATGGTGAACACCATGACTGCCAACCTTGAGGGGGAAGTCACAGAATGGGTGACAAAACTCCACAATGAGGATGTGCCAGAGCTGGGAAACATCAATGTCTTCCTGCAGGAGTTGAGAACCAGATTCGATGGCGAGTCCCAAGTCCTGCAAGCTGAGGCAGAGATTCAGGACCTGAGGCAGAGGGGACGAATGGTGAAAGAATACATTTGGGAGTTCTGTAGGGTCTCTGGCAAGCTGAGGCAGTGGCCAAAGTGGTTACTGGTTTACTACTTCAAGGAAGGTTTAGACCAAGAGCTGTTCCAAGCCTGTATTTATGAGGAGTATTTAAACAAATCCATGAATGATATTAGATGCTATTGTCAGATCCCCATTTGTGATACTGCCATTCATCTGTGCGAAAGGGGGGGGGATGTAGTATTTAATTTATTGCTTTCTTCCTTGCTTGTAACTTTTCATTATATAACCTTTATCCTGGCACCTTAGTGCCCTGAGATTTTCTCACCTTTTGAGGAATGTGGATTGTTTCATTCTGAAAGGTGGCAGAAGATGACCCTGAGAATGCTCGCTTATCAAGATCTTAGGACGATCTTGATCATCTCAATACCTGTGGATTGGTTAAAGCCACGTCAGACTGACGGGAGGGGTCTCTAATTCCTATTATCCTAACTATATTGCCTGAGGGAGCTCAGAGTCTGCTTTTCTTTGTCCTGCTTCCACTCCTGCTCAATATAGGTTCCTTTTGAAATGCCAAAGTTTCAAGAGTCTTTACTTTTTGAGTGAGGAGGAGAGGCTGGGGAGAGGTGCTTCAGCCAGGGAGAGGTGTTTCAGGTGTGGCCAGCAGGGTGTCACACCCCCATCAGAGTCTGAATCTGAGGGGGAAGATGAACAGCTGACAGAAAGCGGGAGTGGCTCAATTGGCTGTGGAGGAAACTGGGGAAGGGCAAAGTCAGGCTGGGCAGAGCTGGGGAGAGGTAGAACAAGGGAGAGGGGGTTCAGATGAAGCCCCTGAAGGCCCCCCCCAGCATGCAGGGAAGAAGAGAGCAACATGGGTTGCGTGGTTTACATGGAAGGAAAGGACTCTGATTCCCTTCACAAGGCACACCTGGGGTTGGAGTTTAAAGGAGAGGCAGTTGGGAGGGTCATTTGTCAGGAACAAACACCAAATTCAACTAGTGTTGAGAATTGTAGCCTGCATTCCTTGCATTCCTCCTGACTGTTTGAGTTACTGCCAGTATGTGTGCTTATCTTGCCTTGCTGGAATTATTGTCATGATTCTTCACTTATTGGACTCATTATCTTGCCCTGCTGGAATGATTGATTGCAGTCATTCTGCTTACAGCATTTGGACTGGAGTATCTGCAGTCAGAGGCTGTTGCAGGTTCATGGGAGAGCTTTTCTCCAGGCCAGAGAGTAACTGGGATGTTGGGGGTAAAGTTGGAGCAAATAAAGGGATTCATACCTATTCTCTGGCTGTGTTGCCTTTGTGCCACGCCCCGGGTCATCACACAGGGTCATTGAGCAGCCAATTGCCTAGCACCCACTCCCCAGCCAAAGAGCAATCTGCCCGCCATGGCAAAGCCAAAAAAGCCACAGAGGAAGGTTCGGGAGAAGTAGAATCTGGCACGCCAGGCTGTTGAAGTCTCCTCCCTCTCAAGCAAGGGAGAAGGAACTCCAACCAAAGAGAACCAGCAACTGGCCCTCTATGACAGCGAAGACGAAGGTGAAGGTGACCCAATGGTAAGTGAAGTCATCCACCCCCTCACCATTCCTGCAAAAATCATGATGCCAAAGTTGGGGGTTCAGGGAGAAGTAGATGCCCTAATAGACTCAGGATGCACCCAGTGCCTAATTAGCCTACCGACTAGGCTAATTAGGCTGAGGCTGGAGATTCAGGCAAAGTAACTGCCCCGAGCCATGAGGTTCGAGCATGTCGACAGATCACTGGTAGAAGGATCCTCCATGATGCACCTAACTGAACCAGTGCAGCTAGAGATGGGCCAACATTGGGAGACTATGTGCTTTGTAATAATTCAAAAAATGACTGAGGCAGTGATACTGGGACTATTCTTGCTAGACAAATGGGGCTCAACAATCTGGTGGGAAGTGGGAGAGAGGAAAAAGAGGCTAGGAAGGGACCCTCTTTCCCCTCAAAGAAACCCAGGAAGGGGAGCTGCCCGGCAGAAAGGGGAAATTAAAGAGAGCAAGTGTTTGAAAGCAGCATCGGAACAACTGCCAGGGACCCTGCTCATTCCCAAAAAATACCGAGACCTGTGAAAAGGACTGTGCAATTGAGACCATGCCAGGAGCCAAACTTCCCAAGCCAAAGATATATTCCATGACCCCCAGGGAGATGAAGGAGCTAAGGAGCTATATCAACAAAAACCTAGCCAGGGTTTTCATCCAGCCAGCAAAATCCCACATGGCAGCTCCAGTGTTGTTCAAGGAAAAGAAAGATGGGACAATGAGATTACCTGCTTGACTACTTAGGGTACTCAGTATAGAGAGGTGGGGGTGGACCCTGGAAAAGTGAAAGCCATCTTGGAATGGCAACCCCCTTGAACCTGCAAGCAACTACAAAGCTTTTTAGGGTTTGCCAATTTCTACTGCCAGTTTATCCCCTCATTTGCCAAGATAGCCTTGCCAATCATCAAACTTTTAAAGACAGAAAAAGGGGGGAGGCCAAGCCATGGCCCAGCCAACCTCTAGTGTGGACTGTGAAATGCCAGGGGGCATTCAAAATGCCTAAGTGACTCTTTGGGGAGGACCCAGTTCTAAAACAACCCCAACCCAAAGGAGCCTTTCATTATCCAGGCTGATGCCAGTGACATAGCTGTGGGCGTGGTGCTCCTCCAGAAAAATCAAGAGGGGAACCTGCAATCATGCACATACACCTCCAGAAAACTCACCGACCCTGAAAGGAGGTGGGCAGTGTGGGAGAAGGAGGCTTTTGACCTAGTGCCATTTCCTGGAGGGAAGCAAAGTGCCATTCAAAGTATGGACTGATCACAAGAATCTGGAGGACTGAGGACCCCTTGGAAGCTCTCTCCCAAACAAATCTGATGGGTGCAATAGTTGTTCAAATTTGATTTCACTTGAAAGTACATTGGGGGGGAAGGACACTTCTAGCAGATGCCTTGTGCCGAATGTCACAGTACAAAAGCAATTGTGAAGAAGTGGTCAACTCCACCATTCCCCTCCCCCAAAAGGCAGCACAGGTCACTATCAGGTATCAAGCCCAAGGGAGGTTGACTGAGCCCAATAGAGAATTGACCCAGAAGCTCAGAGCTGAGTTACAGGTAGACCTCTGGCTGACTCTCAGGGAGGGTTAGCATCGAAGGGTCCCAAATTGTACATCCCCAGCACCCTCTGGGTCCAGGTTCTGCAGAGAAGTATGATGCCAAGCAAGCTGGCCACATTGGGTTTTTAAAAGCATGGCACCTGAGTAGGAGTCAGTTTTGGTGGCCAGGAATGAGGAAGGGCATTGAGAGCTATGTAAAAAGCTGTGCTATATGTGCTGCAATGAAGAAATGGACAGGGGATGGTCAAACCATCCTGACCCTGGACTTTAAAATGGAACTCCCAAAGAGTGGGGGGAACACTATGATTTGGACAGTGATCAACCTTTTTTTCCAAGCAGGTTCAATTTATAGCCTATCCTGGACTCCCGTCTGTCCATAAGCTAACAAAACTGTTCCTGAAGCACATCTACCGATTGCAAGTCCCAAGAAGAATCATATCAGATCAAAGGGTTCAGTTTATGGCCACGTTCTGGAGTGAATTCATAAAGCTAATTGGGTCCTCCCACAGGCTTAGTTCAGCTTTTCATCCAAGAATCAATGAGGCCATGGAACAAGAGAAAGCAATGGGAGACCAATACTTGAGGTGCTATGTCAACTATCCTTAAATTAATTGGCCAGATCTGCCTTTTGCAGAGGTGGCATACTGGGCACAGTAGGATGTGGCTTACTCCCTTTAAAGTGGCTACCAGGGCTGAGTTTGTTCCCATGCCTGAGTACTCTTAGAAGCCCCCTTCCTCAGTGAGTCTAATAGAGTGGATAGACTCACTGCAGAGCGCTTGAGGAAATGTGAAATGGGTGCTAGCCAAAGCCATAGAGATGCAAAAAGAACAAGCAGACAAAAGGCAATCACCTCAGAGATTGTTTCACATAGGAGAGAAACTTTACCTTTATACCAAGTACCTGAAACTGAAAGTTGCCTTGCAAAAAAACTGGGCCCTAAGGTTTATAGGACCTTTCCAAATAGTAAGAATCATTAACCCAGTCACAGTAGAGCTGCAACTCCCATATCTGCTAGGGAAAGTGCATCCGGTCTTTCACAGCAACTTATTGAAGCTGGTAATAAGATCAGCGCTGAGGTCAATAGCTCAGGAAGCCCCTGGTCCTATCATAGTGGAAGGGGAAACCCACGAAGGATCCTAGACTTGAGACCTAGAGAAAGCTGCACCCCCTGTCAGAAGCTACCTGGGTGAAGAGTAGGGATATTAGAGCAGAGAAGTTAGGAAATTCCATGAAAGATATCCCCAGATGCCAAAGGAACCACCTGGTGAGGGGAGGGGTGTAATAGGAAATTAACCTATCTATATTGGATATTTCAAGGTATTCCTCACTCACTAGAGGAGATTTGACTGTCAACTTTGAATCAAACCTGGCAGAAGCCATTTTTCTATTCCTCAGTTGCCACACACTGGGGAGGGGGAAGGCAGATGAAATGCGTTGCTAGACGAAACACAGAACTTTCTTGTGGGAACCAAGGTCATCTCTACAGGTGGTGGACAAAGATGGGGAGGAGTGCTTGGAGAGCCCGCCAATTAACCTAATTGGACAATGTGACTTGGGACTTTTGGAGAGGGAGTTATTTCCTATTTTAATTATACTGAAACTGCGGGAAATATTTAGAGTTGGTTTTGCATTTGATCATGCTGATATGATGTATCCAATAAAGAAATTCTTTGAGGAAGATCTTAGCCTGAGTTCTGATTTGCTTGGGTTCGTTAGTCGGAGCCTTGACACCTATGCCATCTTCTAATGATCATCTTTTTTGTTTCTAGGTGCTCACAAATCCTCTGCTTGATTATCTTTTCCAGGATTTTCCCAGGTATTGATATTAAACTGATTGGGCTGTAATTCCCTGGATCCATTTTTTCCCTTTTTATAGACTGGAACCACATCAGCTCTTTTCTAGTCTTCTGGTATTTCCCCAGCACTACAACAGCTTTGAAAGATTACATTCAATGGCTCAAAAATTGCATCTGCCAGCTCCTTTAAACCTCTGGGATGTAAACCATCTGATCCAAGTGATTTCTACTCATCCAGGGTCAATGGGTATTCTGTTATTAATTCCTTGCCTAGTTTGACTTGTACACCTATTCCTTCTCCCTCAGTGCAGCTTTTGATAGGTTGGGCTGCTTCTTCCTTTTGCATCAAAACAGTTGTAATGAAAGAAGTCAACAGTTCTGCTTTCTCCCTGCTGCCTGTCACCTTCTTGCCATCTGCTCCCATTAGTGGACCTATTGTTTCCTAGATGTTCTTCTAGTTCCTTACATATTGAACAAACTTCTTTATTATCATTTTTGACATTGGTGGCTAGTTATAGCATTCTGGCCCTTAGCCTTCCTGGCTCCTTCCTTGGAGATTTGGGCTATTTGTTGGTATCCTGCTTTAGTTATATGTCCCTCTTTCCATTTTATATATTTGACCTTTTTGTCCCTCAATATGTCTGAGAACTCTTCATGCAACCATGCTGATCTCATCTACTGTCTTTTGTTAGGGGATTGCTCTATCAGGTTTTAGTGTTTTTCAATGAAGAGTATTGGACACATGGTAATTTTTAATAACAATACATGTAGAACTTAAGCAACAATAAGCAATAAATATTATTTCTTTTCATTCAACAGACCTTCCACATCCCTGGAAAGAGGGTCTGAACTTCAGAGTATCTTTAGACAATGCTCATCACTTTATTTATTCTCTCTTTTCCAAATTATTAATTTATATTTATTCAGATTCATCCTTGCTGCTTGAAGCTCTCATGGACATTTTATTCAAATAACTACTGATAGCTATCAAGCAGTCATTACTTCACTAACTTTTGGTGACCCCTAAGTTATTCAACTATAGTTGTGCTGCTATGGCCTCCATTATATCTGGGTGACGTCAGAAGCTAGCAGTGTCCATGTCTATGTCAAGAAAAATGAGGTTACGCAGCATTGCTGTGTAACTCTTGCCACCTTTGTACTTGTGTTGATATTCCATTTTAATATCATTTCCATAAAAATATAGATAGGACTATTAAGAAAATCCCAAATAAACAGTACAGCAAAATAACTAGAAAACTGACTTTAAGACCAACTAAAATAGAAAATATAACCCCAAAACAATATCCAGAAATATATCTGTTCATGATCAAACAACAAACAAATAACGAAGTCGGAGCTGCTTTGGAAGGATATTTCAAATCTTGCATACTACCCTTTTTTAAAAAATTGCCGTGTTACACATTTCATGGCAGAAGGCTTAAAGAAAGTGTTCTGTAGTGATTGGCAAGTTCATAACAAGGGATCTCTCTTTGTGTATTGGTAGGGGAAAGAGATACAGTTGAGATATTTCAGATTCAGGGAATTTAGGATTTCAGTTATTTAAACCTAGTGATTTATATACCCCATCCCCATTATCTGTGCTACTCTTATACATCATACCAATTGCCACTGGAATCTTTAATTATCTCATCCAGTGAAGTGTTAAAATATTGGAAGCCAAAGTCCTTACAACATACTATATATTAAAGAACCAAGGTAGTATGTTACTCCTCATTCTATCTTTGCCAAGTATCATGTAGAGATGGTCCATGGTATTGAAAACATTGAATGGTGGATCCACCAGAAAGAAGGAATGTTGTAACTTAGCCATCCACTTAGCAGCTTTTCTAGAAAGGGGTGTAAATGCATGACAGTAGCGAAATGACTCCTCCCACTCAACATTTCATGCTACTCTTATTGGAAATAAATGAACATAAGAGTCAGGTCTAGTGATTAAGGCACCAGGCCAGAATGCAGGAGACCATGGTTTCTAGTTCTGCCCTACCCACGAAAGCTGGCTGAGTTGCACCAGATTCTTTCAGCCTAACTCACCTCACCCTATTATTGTGGTGAAAATAGGAGGATGTGTTGGATATGTTCACCACCTTGAGTTATTTGTAAAAATAATAAAGGCAGGATACAAATAAATAAAACATCCAGTCCCAATTTTTCTTGCTTCAGGCTGAGATATGTAATTAAATGTGGTTAATGTTGTGGTAGGAGCACAAGGCAGTCCTGGGAGGTCAGCTCACACTATTGATATATTTATATTTCCATATATTGCTTGGCTGTAAACAAAATTGATTTTCTTAATACAGTGGGAATCAGAACTGAAAATAAATAGCATTAGGCAAAAAAAAAATCCACAACCCTCTAGAATTGGAGTTGATCAAACTTACTAAAATTCCCTTCCAAATAAGGCATTTTTTAAAAAACATTCCATTATCTAAATAAAACTGAAATGGGAAGCAAGGAACCTTACCAGGCACCATTCCTGCAAGAGTTGAGGTTGGGTAACTGCCTTGTCCAGTTGGTGGAACATGTGGTGGGTAGCCAGGCAAGGTTGTGCTGGCCATGTCACGACCTAAGAAGAAAAAAGGAGGGAGAATGATGATGAGTATGAAGCAGGGAAATCCTACTTTGTTACCTCTACCTTAAAACTACTCATTCTCATCCTTAGTTCTCAATCTATGACATATTTTGGTTCCTCCAGATACTAAAAGGATACTTTTACTTTTGTCCATTTTTGCAAATTTAATAAAAGGTGATACATTTCAAAATATTTGGAGCAACCAAAAGCTCAATAGACTACAAATGCATATGGAAATATAATTTGGTACATAATATCTTTTTTGGTGACAATTTCTAATTATTTAGTGTTTTGGTCAAAGCTTAAAAAAAAAAGTTGTGAAAAAGTCTTGACACCCTTTGATAATGAATGGTGAACTTTGTTTACTATCTACTTTTTTCTTATGCTACCTATACTACCTTATTCAGCATAAGAAATTGTTTCCTCAGCCCACGAGTTTGGGTGTTTTCCACGCAAACTGCTTCTATCATATATCCACTCCCTCTCAGAAGACTGTTGTTTATGCCCAATCATCAATAACCAGTGGTTTCGGTTTGTAGGGTAAACTTAATTCACTGGACCTTGGCCATTTCCAGAAGTTCATAGCTGGAGCTTCAAGAAATGGCAATACCCCTGAAGATTCTTCCTAAGTTTTTCAATATGATGAATTATCTAAATCTTTAGGAATCTTTAATGCAGTAAATTAGTTTATTTTAATGTGGAGCAAAGGTCTTCATGTCCCGGCTATTGAAAAATGGGAAATGGTGAGCTCTCCACAATAGGAAGTAGGAAGCTTGATCAAACTGATTCTTGCAGTTCCAAAAAAAACCCCTCCTTTTGAGAGCCAAATGATAGGCCAAACTCTGTATATGATGGGGATTAAATAATATTCAGGTATAACTAATCATATTAAGAGCATCATAGAATTCTCTTGCTTTTAATACATGTAGCATGATTTTCACTATGTCTCCAAACAATTTTAAACCTCAGCCAAGAAAAATGACTTCAGCAATATTCCCACTTTATAGGTTAAGCCGAAGAAACAAATCATTTAAAATCCATACAAATTCTACCACTAGAATCCTAGAGTTAGAAAGGGTAACTGGGGCCATGAAGCCCAACTTCCTGCTCAATGAAGAAATCCAGATTATAGCTTCCCCATTCGGCCTCTGCTTTAATCTATCCAACACAGAGGTAATTGGCTCAACTGTCAAATTGCCCAACTTTTAAGTTAGCTACATTTTAAGTGGTTGGCACTGGGTTTTCAATATCTCTTTGGTTATTTCTTGTAATATGTAAACTGTGATTATATGATTACAATCAAACAAACCACATCATGTTATATGAATGAAGCCACCAAGTTAAAATGTATACAGGTAGTCCTCGACATATGACCACAATTGAGTCCAATATTTCTGTTGCTAAGTGAAACATTTATTAAGTGAATTTTGCCCCATTTTATGACCTTTCTTGCCACAGTTGTTAAGTGAATCACAACAAAGAATATTCCTCCTGCTTCAACTCAGAAAGTTCAGACTGCCCCAGGAGCTGTTGATACAGTTCTACAGAGGAATTATTGAGTCTGTCATTCGTTTTTCTATAACTAATACAGTAATCAAAAGGACAGTTATACAGTCCAGACTTCAATGGATAATTAGGACTGCAGAAAAAACCAATTGTACAGCCTGTCTTCCACTGCATGGATGAGAAGGAGAGCTAAGAAAATATCTACAGACCCCTCCGATCCTGGACATAAACTGTTTCAACTCCTCCCCTCAGGACACTGCTACGCTGCATGCCAACAACCAGAGACAGGTTTTTTTCCTCATGCCATCACTCTGCTGAACACCCAATTCCCACAGTACTGTCTTATGACTAAGCATATTTACCCATATAGTATGGCTGCATTACTATTATCGTTCTCATCTTTTCTACTACCTTCTCTTATTGGTATCATTATTATGATTATTATTACTCTATTGTTTTACATGTACACTGAGCATTTATGCACTGGAGAGAAATTTCTTGCGAGTCTAATCACACTTGGCCAAATAAAGTATTCTATTCTATTCTATTCTATCCTATCCTACTCTACTCTACTCTACTCTACTCTACTCTACTCTTATCATATTCCAGTATAGTATTCTTACTAAGAAATTCTAGGAGGCCCAGATTAAATATTCTTTATTCTTAATATTAAAAGAGGCAGGATAGAATATATAGAAACATGCTCTTAAAGACAGAAAGCAGCTCCAGACTTCCTGCTATAGGAAACAGCCTCCAGCAGATGGCTGAAGTCTTTATAGATGGATATTTTGTGCCCATTAAGAAATCCAGGTCAGCCTATTCATAAACAAAACACCTTCAGCTCAGCTCCCCCAGAACGGGAGCCATGTGGTTGAGGAGCAAAGAGCAGCAGCAGCACAACAGAAAGGAGAGCCAGCATCAAGGAGCAGCACAACGAACCAGAACTTGAGAGCAATGCAGAGAGCAGCGTGTGGAAAGCAACAGTAGAGCAATGATGGAACCGAAGGGTATCGGTGGTGGTGGAGCATTGCAGCACAGTGGACCAGTGAATGGTGACTGTGAATGGCAACAGAACAGCGTGGCAGACCAACAGATATGGGGGGGGGGCAACGCCATGAACTGAGAAGAGCAGGGAGAGCTGAATACCCGGTAGTGGCAGGAAAAAAGCAAGTAGGAAGAGAGGATAAAAAGACAAAACAGGACACAATGCAAAAAAAATCAAAGGCGAGTAGACAATAGCAAGTACAGAACATATAAAGGCAGAGAAGAAAGAGACAAATAAAGCCCACAAGAAGGCAGGGAGGAAAGAAATTATAAGAAGGAATGGAGGAAAGGGATAATTATAGAACATTCCATTACAGGCTAAGAACGAACCTTGCACTTAAGCCCACTCAACACCGAAAATTTAAAAATTAGACAATTTAAATGATCTGCTAGAACTTTAATTTTAAACTAGACAATTTTGAACTCTAGAACTTTAAATCCTTAAACTAGACATTTTTTTAAGTGCTAGAACTTTAAATTTTTAGCTACACTCCCCCCCCTAAATTTTAAATGATCTATTAGAATATCACAATTCTAAATTGGACATTTTCCCTTTAAAAATCTGTGGTAAGATCTTCTACACTTTCATTTTCAATTTTTTAAATCCTCTCATGGAAAAAGAAACTGATACTATTGTGATCTGCAAAACATGTTCCATGTATACACTTATGCCCATAGAAGATCAAGCTATATATGTACCAAATGCAAACTAATTAAGTTACTAGAAGAAAAAGTAAAGGTTCTTGAGGAAATTCTGACCACTCTGAAACTCAACCTACAAAATGAGAAATCCCAAACCTTGCAAGAAGAATATGCCCAGATTGAACATAATAATGATCGAACAACTTCTAAAAGAATTGACCCTTAGAGGAAGAAGAAGACAGATGGAAACATATCACTCATAGAAAAAAACACAAACCTAGTACAAAACTCCTGTCCAAACCAATCCACTCTGATGCATCCCCACTGATGCTAAGCAATCAATTTCATGGACTCTTCCAGGAAGAAAACATGCAGACACATAGAAAAGAGGCATCATCAAATGTCTCTAAAAACGTAGCACCATCAAATGTTTCAGCGATAGATAGAAAAATACCTCAAACCTCCCTAGGAAAAGAAAGGTGAGTGTTGGTGATAGGAGATTCAATTCTCAAGGGAACAGAACCAGCAGTCTGTAGAGCAGACAGTCAATCCAGAGAGATATGTTGTCTCCCTGGAGCAAAAATCAAAGATGTGGCTGAGATCCTAACCAAAATAATAAAACCCACAGATTACTGCCCTTTTCTACTACTACATGTAGGGACCAATGAGACAAAAAAAGGACTTGAAAACAATATTGAGTGATTACGTAATCACTCAACAATATTGAGTGATTATGTTGGCAAGAAAGTTAAGGAGTTAAGTGCACAAGTAGAGCCTCGGTGGAGCAGTGGTTAGAGTGCAGTACTGCAGGCTACTACTACGGACTGCTGCCTGCCTGCAATTTAGCAGTTCAAATCCTACCAGACTCAAGGTTGACTCAGCCTTCCATCCTTCCAAGGTGGGTAAAATGAGGACCCAGATTGTTGGGGGAAGAATGCTGATCCTGTAAAACTGCTTAGAGAGGGCTGTAAAGCATTGTAATGCAGTATATAAATCTAAGTGCTATTGCTATTGCTATTTCATCTGTACTGCCAATGAAAGGTCAACATCCAGTAAGAGAACAAAGGATTCTAGAAGTCAACCACTGGCTAAAGGGTTGGTGTCGCCAAAATTTTTTTGGATTACTGGACTAGTCTGTACTACCTCCACAATGGACTTCTGGCATGGGATGGGTTGCACCTCACAAAAATTGGGAAGAATGTTTTCAGAAAATAACTGGCTCAACTTATCAGGAGGGTTTTAAACTAAAATTGAGGAGGGAGAGTGACCAATCTTTAGGTTCTCCAGGACCTAATTCTAAACATAAAGCCCTAGAAAGCAAGTCAAATAATGAGGTAAGGAGGGATGGGAAAGAAGACAAGCTCAAACACCAAATAGGAGACATAGAAAGCATACCCAAGTCAGACATAAAGATTTCAAGTGCCTTTGCACAAATCCACAAAGTCTGGTAAAAAAACAGGGTGAACTTGAACTATTAATACATGGAGGTAGATATGATATAGTTGCAATAACAGAAACGTGGTGGGATGAAACCCATGACTGGAACATACTGATAGAAGGATACAAACTCTTCAAAAAAAACAGACCCCCATAAAAGTGGTGGTGGAGTTACACTGTATGTAAAGGACCACTATATTGCTACAGAAATGCACGAAACCAAATATGAAAACCACCTAGAATGCATGTGGGTCAATATAAAAGAAAAAAAGAATGACATGGTCATAGGTGTATACTACAGGCCACCAAACTAAACAGAAAAAATGTATGACTGTGTTGCTAGCCAACTAAAATATATGTAAGAAACACACTACAATAGTAATGGGGGACTTCAATTATGCTGACATCAACTGGAAGACTAATTCCGCACCAAGTGAGAAATCAGCCATACTGGACTTAATTCTTACAAACAGAGAAGAAGTGATAGAGGGAGTTGAAACTGCAGGAAACTTGGGTGAGAGTGACCATGTCATAGTAGAATTCAACATAATGCAAACACAAGCAATAGAACATAATGATACCAGAGTCTTACATTTTAAAAGAGCTGATTTTAATAAACTCAGAGAACTTGGGAAAGATTCCTTGGCCGAAAATCCTAAATGGGAAAAAAGCTCAAGAATCTTGGGAAACTCTGAAAAATATGATCATAAAAGCTGGGTCAAGTACAATACCACTGAAAAAGGAAAATAAGAAATCCAAGAAGAAACCAGCATGGCTGCACAAATTGAAAGACAAAAAGGACCAGTACAAAAAATGGAAAGAGGGAAACACAACTAAGGCCAAATATCAGTAGATAGCCAGAATCTGCAAAGACAAAGTCAAGAAAGCAAAGGCTCAGAATGAACAAAGACTTTCAACAAAAGTCAAAGATAATTAAAAAAAAGTTTATTCCAACATATAAATAACAAGGAAACAGTCGGTCCACTAAAGAGAGAAGCCAGCAAGGAAGTAACAAGTAACAGAGTGAAATCAGAGCTGCTTAACTCATTCTTCGTATCGGTCTTCACGCAAAAGGAAACTATAACTAACTATAACCTACCAAAAACATAACTGTAAAAGACAGACTTGAAATAAAAGTTAAAATAAGCAAAGAAATAATAATTAGAGAACACCTGTCTGATCTTGACGAATACCAATCACCAGGACCTGACAGATTACATCCCAGAGTTCTAAAGGAGCTGGCAGATGTCATCTCAGAACTACTGTACCACATCTTTAAAAAATTCTGGAGTACTGGGGAACTATCAGAGGACTGGAAAAGAGCTGATGTGGTTCCCATCTTCAAAAAAAAGAAGGGGGGGGGGAAACCAGACCCAGGAAATTACAGACCAATCAGCCTAACATCAATACCTGGGAAGTTACTGGAAAAGATAATAAAAAAACAGATCTGCCATTATCTAGAAATGAATAAAGTAATAACTAGCAGTCAGCATGGGTTTGTTAAAAACAGATCATGTCAAACCAATCTTATTTCATTCTTCAACATAGTGACTAAATTAGTAGACCAGCAAAATGCTGTGGACATTATATACTTAGACTTCAGAAAGGCTTTCAACAAAGTAGACCACAACCTACTTCTTGGGAAGCTAGAAAAAAGTGGGATAGATAGAATCACCCTAACCAACGAGTAGTCCTTAATGGGTCTGCGTCTACATGGACGGAACTAAGCAGTGGAGTACCTACAAGGTTCCGTCTTAGGCCCACTACTCTTCAATATCTTCATAAACGACTTAGATGAGGGAATAGAAGGGGGACTCACCAAATTTGCAGACGATACTAAGCTGGCAGGAAAAGGTAACATCTTAGAAGATAGGCTCAAGATCCAGATGGATCTTGACAGACTTGAACACTGGGCCCTATCTAGCAAAATGAAATTCAATGTAGAGAAAAGTAACAGAGATAGACAGATTGACATTAAGAATAAAGGATAAAGGAGACACAGAATACTATTTAACATGGAATAGATTTTATGAATGGTTAGAAATAGTTAGAAATTAGATAAAGAAAATTTAATGTTATGTATGAAATTAAATATAAAGGTAGTCTATAATTATGAATATGCCGATATCAGTAACGAAGAAGAAGAAGAAGGACCAGGGGAGATATGATAGCAGTATTCCAATATTTGAGGGTTGCCACAGAGAGGAAGGGGTCAAACTATTTTCCCAAGCACCTGATGTCATGGGGGCGTTTCCCGTCTGACAGTACAATTCTATCACTTATAACAGCACTCGGTTTCCAACCAGGTTTCATGGATATGCAATAACTGCAGCTC
>JANHFL010002294.1:91967-105893 GCA_032468155.1 Oxyrhabdium leporinum
GGGAGGGAGGAAGGGAGGAAGGGAGGAAGGGAGGAAGGGAGGAAGGGAGGAAGGGAGGAATGGGAGGAATGGAGAAGGGTGGAAAGAAGGGAGGAATGAAGCTATTGTGAGGGACCTGAAGAATAATGGCTGCAGCCTGCCTTTGTATACCTGGGTGGGTAATAAGCATCTCGGTTCAGTGTGGATTTGGGATGCCTATGAGCTGGGGATGTAAAGTTTATAACAGATTAATGGGATAATAGCTTCCTTATTATGTTTGTTAATTATTTCTTGGTTTGTTGTTCTCCTTTCCTGTTTGTGCTACAATTTTTTCACTTGAAGAGAAGATGTTTGGGCCTAGAAAGTAGCATCAGTGACCCCATGCCGGTATTGCATAGGAAAGGGAAATTTGGTGGAAAGAAAATCTTTTAAAGGAAGATTTAGCCCTTCAGCTATAACAGTTCCTATTCCTGCCTCTTCTACAATAGAAGTAGTGAGGAGATACCTTTTTGCCATGGTTGTTAAGCAAATCATTGAAATTGTTAAGTGAATTATGTAATCATTAAGTGAATCTGGTTGCCAAGCATCGAACGTTTGTTCATGTGACTGGGGATTTTGCAACAGACATAAGTGTGAAAACTGCTCATAAGTCACTATTTCTGTGCCATTGTAATTTTCAATTTTCATTAAACAAATGGTTGTAAATCAAGAACTACCTCTATGTAGGACAGGTAGTTTAGATCTATTTACTGCAACCTACTGGTTGGAAAAGGGTCATTTCATTAATTCATCAAGGATTACATCTCTCTTCCCCTCTCCAGAATCTTACCAGCTTCAAAGATACGTGCTTCATTTTAAACAGGGAAATAGAAGGTCTGAACTGTATCAAAATTCTAGTAATCTCACTGACTGTCAGAGTCATATCAGCTGGAATGAATGGGCTTACAGGTGATGTTGGAGACCAGAGGTCTTGCAAGATTTCATCATTCATGTTAAAGCCACTTGAACATGACTGGTTCATAATTTGTGGTCTTCTATGGGTTTCGCAAAAATTATTTTACAAGCTATCCATGGACAGTCCACTAAATAATGAAATTTGTATTGCTGCAGCATATTGCCTACTGCAAGAGTGAAAACCAAATTAGAAAGTTCTGGTCCCAGGAATCAATGGGTCCATATTGCAGGAAGCCTTAGAACACATTTTCTTGAACTTGAATGCCAAGTTATCTGGGCAATTAGCATTGTGCTTCTCATATTAACAAAATATAACATAATTAAAAGGGACCTTGGAGGTCTTCTAGTCCAGCCCCTTGCTCAAGGAGGAGATAAGATTTGTTAGGCGTGAACTCTTTTTGACAAACCCATGTTGGCTTCTTGTTTTAACTTTGCTTGCTTCTAAGTTCTGTTGCTTGATCATATTTTCCAGGATATTACCAGGTGTTGATGACAGGCTGATTGGTTGGTAGTTTCCTGGATCTGTTTTTTTTCTCCCCCTTTTTTTGAAGATGGGAACCATATCACTTATTTTCCAGTCCTCTGGTAGACCTATTTTTTTTTGTGTGTGTGTGATGACAGATGGAAAGAATGAATTAAGCAGCTCTGCTTTCTCTCTACTGCCCATTACTTGCTTGCCATCTTCTCCCATTAGTGGACCAATTGTTTCCTTGATATTTTTCTTGTTTTTTATATGTTGAACAAAACTTTAATTATTTTTGACATGTGTTGCAAGTCTTAGTTCATTCTTAGCCTCAGCTTTTCTGACTTCATCTTTGCAAGTTTGGGCTATTTGTTTGTATTCTGCCTTATATGTCCCTCTTTCCATTTTTTGTACTCATCTTTTTTGTCTTTCAGTTTATCTGTTTATTATGTGCAATCATGCTGGTTTCTTCTTGGATTTCTTATTTTTCTTTTCGGTGGCATTGAGCTGGTCTGGACTTTTAGAATAATATTTTTTAGAGTTTACCAAGTTTCTTGAGTTGTTTTCCCGTTTTAAGATTTTCATTCATGGAATCCTTCCTAAGCTCTCTCTAAATTTGTTAAAGTCAGCTCTTTTAAAGTCTAAGACACTGATTTGATTATGTTCTATTGCTTGTGTTTGCATTATATTGAATTCCAACACAACATGGTCATTCTCCCCCAAAGTTCTGGCAATTTGAACCCCCTCTATCACCTCTGTTAGTAAGAACAGAGTACCATTTTCCCTATAAAATAATGTTATTTTAGAGACTCCAGATTTAGGATAGTGCTTAAAACAGACGGATCTATTTAAGCCTTTGCATTCGCTTTTATTGTACTGTTGTTCTATTTTTTAATAACTGTTTGTATGGCTATTTTAATGGATTTTTGCAAGCCATCCAAAACTATGTATTTTAAATTGATAAATCAATCAACAATATATAGTACACACTAACATCGAAGCTTTTTACATGCACATTTCCTTCCTAATTTTTTTTCTACACCACTTTATAAAATCATATAATATAATGCCTTTTATTTTTAAATTCACATATTCACATCAATTAATGCAGTATATAGCTAGGAACAATTAGTCACTACTGCTGCCTGTATTCTTTATGTAAATGACAAATTTAAATATTAGCTTACATAGAAAAAATACATGCCAAGATGGAAAGCAGTGTAATTCATATCAATAAAGCTTGAAACAGAATAGTATATTTTTAGTAAAAAAATCATCATAGAAGTATTTTTAGTTCTCATCTTATCAATCTTTTTTAAACTTAATGAGGGCTTATTAAATGATGGCATGTGTGTTTTGTATTCCTAGGAAGTGTTTTATCAGTGTATTGTACTAGTGATAAGTTGCAATTCAGTCCTGTCCCCTTACTTGTCGTATTCTCTATGTCTCCTCAGTGATGGTAGGTTTACATAAGTGCACCCCATTTTCTATCCTTTGTTTTTCCAAATACATCTAAAAGATTTGTGGCCAACTTGTGTTGGGAGAAAAGTGACAATAACCAGTGCAGAAACATCCTCCAGCCACAGAAATTAAATAAAAAGTTGCTCTAACATAGAGAAACTTGTCCCTTTCCTAGCAGATGTTGTTCAAAATATTATCCAACATATATTTGCTGAGAAATGTTTGCAGGTATATATTTATTCTGAGTTAATTCAGAATATATCACAGTGCTGCATAATACAATGGATGTATAGTACAAAAAAGCATCTAAACCAAATAACAGTGAACAATGATTTATTGGATTAACTCAGTTGCTCAGGCTCACACAACACTTTGATCCCTAGATGAAATAGTCATGCTGGGTTTGTACAATATATTGAGTCATAAAGTAGCTAGTTTAGCTTTGCAAACTATGTGAAACAAGCAGATCAAGAGACCAGGCCTGTGTTTTCTTAGTCAAATAAACTCGAAAGGTACATTTCTATTTCTGTGTCTATATAGAAGGTTAAAAGTGATAACCCATTGATTTTTCAAACCCTAACTTGTCTTATATCTCTTTTGTTATCCTGGAGGTATGTTGGTATTTTAAATACCTTTGCTTCCTTCCATCTCCTCCTCCCACTCTTCCAAAAAGTGTCAATATTTTATTTGGATTTTTAACTTCACTCCATAACAGTTGCTTGACCTCCTGACTCACACAAGTCATATAAATTCTGAGACTTTATTCAGGAGCCATGTTCATGCTATTGAATAAGCAATTTGGGAGGATGAATTAATGACTTCTGCTGTTGCTGGAAAGTCCCTGAAGAAATATTAAAATTGCTTGCAGACTGAATCAATACTCACTGAACACCAAAGCATGAGATCTTGGAGAAAGGGGAAGGGGAATTCCTATATAAACCATCCACTTCACCCCACTACATTTTTTTAAAAAAAGAATCAGCTGATTCCTTTTACTTGAGTTTTTAAAGGGGGCTGCCTTCTGACTTAGGAACAAGAGAAAGGTAATTCCTCTTCCTTTGTGTTTCTGCAGGAACAGCAGCTGGGCATACCATGCATCTGAGATCATCCTAACCTGACAACCTTTACAGGATGGAGAGGTCAAGTCCTGATACTGCATGCCAGCCATTCATTTCAACTAAAATCAGGGAAGTTGGTAGATTTATTTTAAATACTTGATATTGTTTTAAATGTGTGCACATTTTGAAATTGCTTACTACAAGAATATAAAAATGGCATGAAGGGAAAAACTATCTACTAGAAAGACAAATATTCATGGATTAGACAAAAAATATGCTAACATTTAAAGCTGTTGAAAAGAGTTTGGCACAACAGCAGCATGGAGAAAAAAAAACTCCTCATTGCCTTAGGAGAAAAACAAATATTCACAGTGGACCATTGAGACTCTTTTCAAGAGAAGAACACAGCTATTCAGAGGTTTTCCTGAAATGTGAAATTTCTATTGTAGGAGAATAAGTAGCTTATACTAGGCTAAGTCAAGGAAAAAACAATTAGCTTTTGAGAGCTCCCAAAGATCTGTAGTACTTTCTGATATTCCGACAAACAAGAAGGATGAAGTTGGGTAGAAATATTTTGACTAAGATTAAAGCTACCTGGTCAGAGTGGCACAGGGTCGCAATCTGCTTTGACTAACAGATTTCTCTGAAACATCAGTCCCTGATGGGGAGACCATAAGAAGTTAGGGTGCAACTGCACAGCATATTAAGGAGCAATTTACCAGAACTATAGTCGTCAGAAAAGTGTGTTAGCATTAAATTTGTTGTCTTAGGCCAAACCCTCTACTGCCTCAGTAATGAGGCTTGTGAGTGTTCTGTCCTTTAAAGTGGGACAAGTTAAGAAAAGCCGTTAGTGAATTTTTCTGCTTTCATTTCCCCTTCACGGAGTACTACCTATGTAGGGTTAGTAATTAGTAATTCTTCCTAACATATAGTAAGGTTAAGTTGTATGGAGTGTAGGCAGGTGCTATGAATGATGGGTTTATCTTTTTTATGCTGGTCTAAGACCATAATTAAGATTTGTTTGTTAGCCACCTGTCAAGTTGCCACATTAATAGATCATCACTGCAAAGAAAAGAGTTCTCTCCTATTTTATTCTGTGGCCTCCGCTATTCCCAAGACCTGTTGGGGCTCTTTTGTTTAGCACTCTTTCAAAAGTGAGCTAAACCATGTTCAGAAATAGCCAGATTGGAAGATGACAGTGCAGAGAAAAGATTGTGAGGAACATCAGGAGCATTCTCTCCTGCTTCACCCAGTACCTGCCTCCATGCTTGTGACCTGTTAGTCAAGCTAATAGGTGCAGAAAAGATTGTGGGAGTGATGGGATCAATAATGAATGAATTCTGTCCTTATCTAATGTTGCAAAAGAATGGCACTGTTGATAATAAGCAAGTATGGCTAGCAGCATATGGAAGTTCTTCAAGAAGTGGCATCCCTCAAATAATAAATAGAAATGATATGGATATCTAAACCCTTAGTCAGCCAAAGCAGTGGAAAACCTACTGTGCAGTTGTTGGTAATGGAAGCACAGCACAAAACTGTCAGAACCAGGTTGTCCCCAGCTTTAAATTGACTTCCTGTGCAGCTTAGCATTAGTGCCTTCTGAAGAGTGCTAATGTCAGCTAGCCTGCTGCTTGCTGCCATAGAAAGGGGAGGGATCAGTGGAAAATATTTCATTGCAGCTTTGCAACTACAGCCTGAACTTTGCTTATCTCTCCAAGGATAGTTCTTCTAGTGTTGGTATGCAGAAGCCCTCTGGTTGCTTAGCTACAAGGGGGTTGGCATGTACAGTTTGTTTCAAGTTGCTGTTTTCACATGCTTTGCCTCAGAGCTTGTCTGGAATTTCTTGCTTTCAGTTCATTCCTAGTAAAAGTACTTTTCTCTAAATCTATGGAGCTGAGGATTTTCTTTCCTAGGAAATGGACAGAGGAAGCCCTGACATTAGGCAAACTCTGCTTTAATTGTCAACCCAGAGACAGCAGTCTACGTGGGGACAAAGCATCCAATGTCCAACCACAGGAGTCAAATGGAGGAAACTGGAGCTATGGTCAGCTCCCCCACTAGACCACACTGTGCTCGAGATGTCAGAATGGTGAGAGGAACTGGATTTCAACGAGAAGTCCATCAGGCTCACATGGGTGAGGGGCAAAGGGAAGACACCCCCTCCAGAGGAAAGCCCAGAGGAAGCCATGTGGAACCAGGCCCTGTTCCTGATACAACAGGTGAGGGGGAGTCAAAGAGCCCAAGAACCTCTTGCACAGACAGCTACCCAAAGTTCTTGGTTCACCCCAGACCAAGCTGTGCAAGCCACTCTGCCATGGGGGAGACCCCAAGCAACTGGGGTTCTTCCTGGTGCAAGTCTGGAACTACATGCAAGAGTATGGGGCCGAACTGGAGATAAGAGAAGCCAGAATATGACGGGTAACCATGGCTCTAGAAGGTGCAGCGGCTGAGTGGATGGTCTCCCTCCGCAATAACAATGTCCCCCAACTGTGGAGCTATGACCACTTTATGGCAGCCCTTTGCCAACGGTTCAAGGATCCACTGGCCGAGTTCAAGGTTCAAATCTGGATATAGAGCATCACCCAGGAGTTCCGGGAGCTGGCAGGCCAGTTAGCCGCATGGCCCAAAAACATCCTCATCGATTGCTTCAAAGATGCCTCAACAACAATGTCTACCACACCTGTGTCTTGCATGAGGTCCCACGAACCCTACAATGCTTGTATGTGTTGGCGGAAGAAGTGGAGATTGACCTCGCCCAGGACTGATGCTGGAGGCCAGGGGCCAGGGCGAGTCCATCCCTCCCATGTGTAAAAAATACCCCAGGACCACAACATGCTTCAGATGTGGGAAGGAAGGGCACTGAGCTGCCGTATGCTGACCCAGCAAGCCCAACCTCAGCACCATGACAACTGCAAGGTCGGAGGCAATGAAACCAGCATCGAGGACCCAAGAGACAGCACTGAAAGGTCTGGAGGTCATAGAGTTCACCCCTCCTAGTTCTGAGGGATTGAGAACTCTGAACAGCTCAGATGAGACTGAAAGCGACAATGACAATAACCCCATGATAAGTCGGTGGGTGATCCCTGTAACCCGCCCTGTGGAACTAGTGGTGCTCTCTTTGGGGACCCAAGGGAGGATGCTGGCTTTATTGGGCTCGGGTTGTACTAGGTGCATATGAACCCTGAAGCTGACCTGACTGAAGCCATTTTGACCGCTTCAGTGTTGCCACACTGTAGCTGAGGGATAGGGAGGAGGGATTTGAGATAGAAGGGGTTCTGTAGCCAAAACAAAATATTTTCTCTTGGTAACCAAGGACATTCTGACAACTGGTTGGAAGAAGGTGGAGTGATGCTACCCAGTTGCCAGAACTCACCGTGATTGGACCATGTAACTGACTGTTTTGAGAAAGTAGAAAATCTTTTAATTTTAATTAGGTGAAAACAGCATTTTCAGTTTTTACCAGATATGTGCCAATATGATATTTCCAATAAAGCTATTCTTTGAGGAATCTACTTGTCTTGAAGTTTTGCATGATATGGATCTGTTACTTGGAATCCTGACAGTGTGTAGTTAGCCCTGAAGTCATTGAAAAGCTGGGACTGAGACTCAAATGGCTGAGGGTGGCCATAACATTTTGCCAGCTAGATGGGGCCATAGCTGGAGGGAGCCTGGCTCACTTACAACTGAACCAGTAGAGATGAGAATGGGAAAGCATAAAGAGACTTTGAGTTTTATAGTGATGGGGATGACATAAGGGTTCCATTTCTGCAGCCAAGACAGTCTAAGTAGAAACTTAGACTGTCTTGGCTGCAGAAATGGAACCCTTATGTGAACTGGAGGAGAGAGCTTTTAAAGATTCAACAGAAAATGACCAAGAAATAGGAAAATATCCCAAAGCCCAGGGGTAGGAGAAACAAAGAGCAAAGGGAGCTGGGGGAAGTGGCTCGGGACCACCCAATAAGTAAATTCAGAATCCTGAAGGAGTATTGGGACTTATGATATGTGTTTAGTGAGAAAGATTCCATTGTGCTTCCATTCCATCGCCCCACAGACTGCAGTATTGAAATCTTTCCCAGGGTAAAACTCCCGAAGTCTAAACTTTACTCAATGACTCCATGAGAACTAGGAGAGCTTTGCACCTTCATAGACAAGAACTTAAAACATGGATTTATCCAATCAGCAAGGCCATGAGTGGCAGCCCCAGTTTTGTTCTGGGAGAAGAAAGATGGGACTCTTCATAGAATAAGATTGAAAATGCTGCAAGAATCTAAAAACAACAGGGGTTTGGGGTTACCAGATTGGGAGCTTTATTATCAGGCATCTGTACTTACTTGGCTGAAAGAGTGGGTAAACCTGAGACATAGAAGATTATTACTGTTGGAGGGACATGATCTTCAATTGGGTGGCACACATTTTTGTGGTATGATAAGAATAAAATACATAGATATTTCCAAAGACATTATGTAAGAAATGCATTACTTTTAGTATGGGAAAAAGTTAAAACAAAAAACTATAGGAAAATACCAGTCTGGCTTTCTATGATGGAAGCACTGATACATCCAAATGTTATTAACTTGGAAAGAATTCTAACTTATAAAGACATTTTAAATGAAGATGGGGAACTCAAAATGACACAGGAATTACAAAGTCTATAGAGGGCTAAACACAGTGTGCATAGAAAATGTCTACCCACTGCCTCTGATGAAAGACATATTGGCGCATTTAGACAAAGGAAAAATCTTCACTAAGTTAGACTTGCAGGAAGCTTACTACTGGGTTTGAATCAAGGAAGGTGACGAATGAAAAACTGTGTTTAATTGCCCTCTGGGATGTTTCCAATTCCAGGTGCTCCGTTGTGACCTACAAACCCCCCCCACCTGCCCTGGTATTCATGCAACTGATCAATGAGGTTCTGCATGACTTTTTGTACAAAGGAGTGTTGGTGTATTTGTATGACATTTTAATATATACTGAAACTATGGAGGAACATGTGAAATTGGTGCAGGTGGTCCTTAAAAGGCTCCAAGCCACTGAACTGTATGCAAATCTTGTGCAAATTTCACCAAGTACAAATTTCACCAAGATAAAATTGATTACCTGGGTTACCATATCTCAAATGAAGAAGTGGAAATGGATCCAGAAAAGGTAAAGGCAATGTAGGAGTGGGCCCCTCCCTGCACTAGGAGGCAATTGCAAAGCTTTCTGGGTTTTGCCAATTTCTACTGGCAGTTCATCCCCTCATTTGCAAAGATTGCATTGTCAATCACCAACCTTTTAAAAAACTAAGGGTGAGGGGAAGCCGAAGCTGGGTCAGCCACTTAAGTGGACCATGGAATGCCAAGCAGCGTTTGAAAAACTCAAGTGACCGTGGCAGAACTCATGCTGAAGCACCCCAACCCAGATGCTCCATTTGTAATTCAGGCCATTGCGAGTGATGTAGCTGTTGGGATGGTGTTATTGCAAAAGAATGCCTATGGGTTGCTATAGTCATGCGCATACACCTCTAAGAAACTCACCAAGACTGAACAGAGGTGGGCAATATGGGAGAAGGAGGGGTATGCAGTGTGGTGGGCCCTACTTACATGGCGGCATTTCCTGGAAGGGGTAAGGGCCACGTTTGAGGTATGGACTGACCATAAAAATCTGGAAGCCCTGAAAACTCCACACAGGCTATCCCCTAAACAAATCTGTTGGGCTCAATACTTCAATTGTTTCAACTTCACCCTGCATTATCAAAAGTTGATGAATGGCTTACTACTCATAAGAATGACTGCACCATGCATGATGGACTGGCTTGGGTCAGAGTCAAATTATACATGCCCTCAAGCTTGAGGGGCACCATATTAAAGGGCACTCATGACTCAGCAGGACATTTTGGATTTGTTAAAACCCTGCACTTGGTTAAGATGTAGTTTTGATGGCCTTCTTTGAAGAAGGACATTGAAAGCTATGTGGCCACATGTCTAGTTTGTGCTGCAGCAAAAAGATCTCCAGGGAAGCCCATGGGGCTTTTACAGACTGTGGCCAGCCCCCAGGCACTGTGGAAAAAAATGTCTATGGACTTTATTGTGGAATTGCCTGAAAGTGGGGGGAACGCTGTTATTTGGATTTCAAAACAGGTACACTTTGTTCCCTGCCCCAAGATTCCCTCCACAAAGATGTTAGCCAAACTTTTTGCACAACACGTATATAGGTTGCACAGTGCATCTGAGCACATTATTGCAGATAGAGGAGCGCAATTTACATCACAGTTTTGGTGGGGATTTTTCAAGCTGTTGGAATCAGCCCAGGGCTTAAGCTCCTCCCACCACCCTCAAAGTAATGGGGCATGTGAAAGAACCAACTCAGTCCTGGAACAGTACCTCAGGTGCTACATTAATTACCAACAGGACAATTGGGCTGACCTTTTGTCTTTTGCAGAAGTAGCATATAACAATTCTATGCATAATAGCACAGGGTTCACCCCATTTAAGGTGACACTCCTCCTGTACCCATTCTAACCGAAGTAGAGCAGCATTTTGAAGTTAAAGAAATTCTAGATTCCAGGAAACATAGAGGGAAGATCCAATACCTCATTGCCTGGAAACATTTTCCCCCTGCACAGTCTGAATGGGGGGATGCTAAACATATCCGAGCACCTAAATTCCTCCAGATTTTTCATAGAAAATACCCCAACAAACCCTGAAGGAATCTCTGTTCTTGGTGTGATATATTGTGTGTTTTACCTGTATAAATTTTCTCTGTATGACTAAAGCCTATGTTATGGATGGGGTGTGGGGAGGATGGCAGCTAGCCTGATGATATTTAATGTACAGGTGAACTGTTTGTATTTCATTCAACAATATTTTTAACCCCCAAATGACTGTCTTATGACAAGAAAAATGCTGAGGTACTAGGGAAATTAAATGATTTGGCAGCTTTGAGGAACTAGCCATAGATTGTCACCATTCCTAAAGGAATAGAGGGCCTGGAACAGATTTGTTATATGAACCAGCTACAAAGATTGTGTTTCAACAAGGACAAGCATAGATATTTAAGGAATCAATCCTTTGGCATTTAACTATTTTATATCCAGTTCTAACAGCAACATTTTTCTTTCTTAAAGGTGTCTCAAAGAGGCATTGCATAAGCATTCTTTTCATCTAACAAGAGTAGATTACCAAATCTACCAAGAATATACAGTGCTCTGCGCCCCTCCCCCCATTTCTAAAGTTCTTTTTTTGAATTTTTTAATGAAGAAATAAAACCACATATTCTAATAGGTCTGGTAAATATTACATATGTACTACCCCATATACTAAAAATGTGGTTGCTTTTTTAGATTCTTCTATTGTAAATAACTATGATTGCATTACCATATTTAAATGCTGCATTTTCACTGATCCTACCAATATTATTTAGTAATTCTTCAACATTAACTTAGTAGAGAATCTCAGGTTTCTCAGCTATTAAATAATAACATCAAATGTCATAATTCTGTCAATATTAAATATTATTTTGCCTTTTTATTTCTACAGCTGCAATAATTTTTTTATCATATTTAAGTAACTATAATACAACTATTTTATTTTTAAAATACTTACTACATTTAAGTGAGGAACTATATTGAAAAATCATGTAATTAAAACAGTTTTTCTATAACTGTTCCACTTGGGAAATATTATTTTGAAAACCAACTTATAAAGCCTATCAATCAGTCATCGGTATTCACTCACTAGACTTAATCAGATAACAGCTGACTCTAGTGAATGATGGTAATGAGGAAAACTTTAGTCCAGAAATCTACAGCTTCTGTGATATATTTAGTTTGTTTTTTCATGCTTACAATTTGGTGTGATGATGGACAATCGGAAATATCATTGCTGATGATGCCATAGAATAGTTATCCACCAAGTTCTGGCACTACATTTATTTTACATCTGGGAAAAACATGTGTTTACAACATACCAGTCCATACAACAGGTTAACTTTTGGAATTCTACCTATATAAAAAAATAGCACAGTATTAACTGCATTTATAAGCTTTCATCTTCTATCTAGAACAGGGGGATCAAACTCACATTGTCACAGCGGCATCATGTGACGTATCAGGACTTTTTTCTCCTTCACTAAACTGGGCATGGGCATGGCCAGTGCATGACGCATCGGGCCCGCGGACTGGGAGTTTGACAGCCCTGATCTAGAACATACGACAGAACTTACAGCCAAACTTATGACTCATCAGTTAAGATCTATTTGACACAGAGATAATAAAAAATGTTTAAAATCAGGCATTTCTCAAACTACAATACCCATCCAATAAAGTTAAACGTTAAAAAGTTAAAAAGTAGATCCTTGAATCTGTCTTGAGTTCCAGGAAAAATTTCCTACCAGGCAGACCTGCAAAAATAAACAGTAAAATGGCATCTGTTATCACTTAGATTTCCTTAACTAATATCATTGATCCACAGCCCACTGTGGATGAAGATACTTCTTTTTCACAAACCTTGCTTGCAAACAGCCACTTACCCCCAAACAACTGCTAACTAACAAGATGTGACCAAGCTGCAGTGGCACATAGAACTTAATATACCACATGAAGATCCAAAACAATTATTCTGCCTCCATATCTAATCTGTAAACACCATCACAAGTATTAACATCACCTACAGCATCACAGGAGCCTGTATTATTGTTGCTTATCTTTCAAAGTGACAAATCTGTCTGCAATGCTCCGCTATACTCTTATGACAGATAACTGGTGAAGAGTAAATGGACAACCTGAAATGAATTCTAAAGTTTTAAGGATCCATTTAGGATCATCATGCTGAATTGCTGTTCAGTGTACAAATCCAGATTTACAAATATCTGACCTCAGTCATAAAACATTTCAACTCTGATCTCAAACTGACTTTTGTTAGAAAGGACTCTGATTTTATGTAAAACAGCTGAGTTAAAAATTTATTGGAAGATTTAATATATTTTCTCATTGATTAAGCAGAGACCAAAGTTTCTTATTTTTTGTATAATACAAGTATGTTACCCAACTCAGCAAGGCAAGGATATTTGAGATAAAAGAGCCAGTTTGGTCTAATGGTTAAGAGACCAGGCTAGAAAGAGAAAGGCAATGAGTTATATTCTCACCTTAGTCGTGAAAGCTAGCTGGGTGACCTTGGGCTAGCCATTGGGGAAAATAGGAGGAAGAAGATATGTTGGATATGGTCCCCATCTTGAGTTATTTGTAAAAATAACTAAAGTAGGATGCAAATAAATGTGTCTCACTTAAGTACAACTTTATTAATACCCATTATTTTATCTGTCTCTTGTTTCCCTTTCTCTTTCATCCCCTACCCTGGTCACCAATAATTGAATCTATACAACACTTCTTTTGAACTATATTCAATTTGCCTGATGAAATTGACTGAGATCCGTAGAAGTTAGATAAATGTGATTAACCTGATGAAATATTCCTGCTGTTTCAGTCCATACAGGGAGTGCTTCATTTGTGGCTTTTGTTAAAAACTTATGAGGACTATGTACCGAATGAAGATGAACATCTTTATTGCAAATGAGTAAACAAGACAGAGTATACATTATAAAAATCACAGCATTAGTAAGAACCAATACATGGATTTTTGTATGCATGAAGGTGATAGCTTTTTTTCTCTCCTGTACCATTTATCTCTTATCATTTACCTACGTCAGGGGTCTCAACTAAAGGCCCTCAGACTGGATCTGGTCCACAGGGTGCTTAGTTCTGGCCTGCGGGGCCACTCTGGAAACAGCGAAGGACTGGCCCGCAATGCCTCTGCCAGGGCAAACAGAGCTCAGGAGGGCCATGCACAGCCCTCTCAAGCTCTGTTTTCTCTGGGAGAGAATTGCAGCATACCATTGCATCCGAAAACAGAGCCAGGGAGCCTATTTTTGCTGGCAGAGCATTCGGGCCACCACAGGTGCCCCCGACATGAGTGACGTCAAGCTGCCCACACCCACCCCCCCCACCCCCCCAAACCCCCCCCCGAGGTCAAACAC
>JANHFL010002295.1:5296-16756 GCA_032468155.1 Oxyrhabdium leporinum
ACTTAAGTTGTTTTATTGTTGGCTTAAGGAAAAATACATTGAAAAAGTCTGGATTTGAATAAGCTGCATAGTAAGTTTTTCCTTGCCACTAATTTCAGTGAGGGGAGAAAGCCTGCAACATCAATTTTTAAAAATGGTTTGGTTTAAGCATGGATTTCCAAGCAGGGCAAAGCTGCCATTTTGAGTGTAAAACAGGCTTTTGCAAAAGTATTTAAAAGCCCATTATGATAGCTTTACAAGAACAAAAGGCTGGCTCAGTCCTTGATGGCCAATTAACAAAGGTAGGAGAAACTCAGCTCTGCCTCCATGTTATATTTCTCTTTTAAGGGAAATATTGTGCTTTTGTAATAGTTCCTAAAACGTTTCATTTTTCTAGGAGAGGGGTGGGTGCTAACTTCCAACACTACCATAATGAGCTTTTAAATACTTTGTAATGGCCCATGTTGCAGGCTTGTGTGTATGTGCATATATATATACACATACACACACATACATACACACACACATTTTTCAGTGTAACATGGACCTTTTTCAAGTATTTAAAAGCCCATGTTGGAAGTTAGCACCCACCCCTCTCCTAGAAAAATGAAATATTTAAGGAAATATTACAAAGGCAGAATATTTCCCTTGAAAGAGAAATATAACATGGAGGCAGAGCTGAGTTTCTCCCCACCTTTGTTAAGGACTGATGTTGCAGGCTTTCTCCCCTCACTGAAACTAGTGGCAGGGAGTAACTTTACCAGTTTTTGTCACATTTAACAGATTAAAAGAGTTGACCACGCCCACCCAGTCACATGACCACCTAGCTACGCCCACCCAGCCAGTCATTAGGGCAGAGAACCTGTTGCTAAAAAATTTGAAGCCCACCCCTGAGTGGGGTGCTGTCTGAACTGAGCTGTTTTCTTGCAGAAGTTTCATTACCCAAACTAGGTAACATCATCAGTGCTAGAAAGGAGTGAGGTTTTCTCTCTGTTTATATAGAAATGGCTTACCATGTCAGTATTGGTGAGAATATTCTTAATGGTTCCTTGATTAAGCTGTTGTTGACTGTTTGATTGTTTGTCGGAGTTCATCGTTTCTTGATTGGGGTGTTCTGGATGCTCTCTGAGCTTCGTTGTGTTCTTTCTTACTCAAATAGGTAACGTCATCAGTGCTAGAAGGCTTAATGTAACCTTACAATAGGGCTGTCAAACTCCCGGCCCGCGGACCAGATGCATCACGCGCTGGCCACGCCCATGCCTGGTTTAGCGAAGGGGAAAAAGTCTCAATATGTCACATAACGCCACCATGACAACGTGAGTTTGACACCCCTGCCTTACAATAACAACCCCTTCTAGCACTGATGATGTTATCTAGTTGGGTAATGAAACATCTGCAAGAAAACAAGCAAGCCAGGGAGCACCATGGACTCCACAGTTCAACTTTGAGATACAAACATTCTTGTCTATTGGTATTCTTTACTGTTTGATTGTTGGTCTGCTATTAATCCTAGTGTTAATCTCTGCTTCTCCGTGTGTTGATTGCTGGTAAGAAAGAGGTGTTTTAATCTTTTTGCTTCCTTTTTAGCTCTTTTCCCCTTTTTGTTTCCTTTTCATGTGTTAATCAGTTTTAAATAATTCATTTATTTCACCCAGCATGATAAGCCAAAACCAAACAGCTCCCATTCCACTGTGTGAACTCAGCCCATATCTGTATCTTTTCACATCTCTCCTCCTGCATAAGTATCCAAAACACATATTTCCAAACAAAAGAGAGTTCTACTCACATTTACCCCCCCCCCAAAACTATAACCCTCTCTTCTCATTTTTTATTTGCTTTCAAAAAACAGTACAGTACACAAGAGCTGCCTAAGAAGGTGATCTGAGCAGCAAGGGAGATGACATTTTCTCCTGTCAACTGGCAGCTATCAAAGACAGCGGTTTCTCAAAACAATCCCTGGAGGCAACTTAAGGTGAAGTGCAGAAAGCAACGGAGCTGCAGCTGTTTTGCCTATCAAGCCACTGCAGACAAAGACCTTATCAGAGGAAGAAGCTCTTCTGGCAAATGGGTGGCTATTCCTCAGGCATGGGATGGTGGTGAAGAGCAAGCAGAGGAAGATGAAGGAAAACCATCCACTGTTAACTGGCTCAGGAAATAAAATCTCCCCACTTGAACCGCTGACTATGTGGCATTGCATGACATATGTCAACCTTGTTTTCACAGTCAAGGGGAAGATGCATCTCCTGTTGTGATGTAGGCATCAGAACAGTTCATAGATGTGGTGTCATCACCAGCTGAAGGAGAGGAAGTAAAGTCTGTCAGCCAGATCTCTAGCATGGGTGTCTACTTTGATGCCTGTTTGCTATCGCCTGCCATAGTAACATGGAAGGGGGCATGGCATTTGGGTTGGGGAAGTGAGCTGGTGAGGTGAACTCAAAGGGGGGTTTGCTCTCAAGAATTACTGCGCTGCTGAGTGCAGTTTCCCAAGAGAAGACAGACAGTGTGGCAAGATTCTTGTAATATAAGTGATCAACAATAAAGTATCTACTTGGCCTACTCAACAGTGGTTCTGATTGCTTGTGCCTGACATACTACTCTGACCAACATCCAAAGGACTCGATTTTTGCAGGGAGTCAGGCAACCCTCTTTCCTCACCCTCCTCTTTTTTTTAAAAAAAAAATGACAATATTGTGATGTTATAAAAAAAGATTGTCTACAATCTTATTATTTAAGTAGCTTAGAGTACTGAAAATAAAGAAGGAAAAAAAACCTTATTCTATCAATATTAACTTCAATTTTAGATATTAATACTAATATTATTTAGCCTTTCCATCCACAGTTTAATATAACATTAAGAACCGCTGTGACTCGCATCAAACTATTTGTTACATAACAAAAGGCTTTGAACTGAAACTAATTATTTAATATTAACATCTCTGTTGCATTGCTGTGTGTGTGTAAATGGAGCAAATTTAACAAGAATTGAAATATTCAAAAATAAGGGGGGAAATAAAAACAAGAACAAAAAGAAATCACAGAGTTTCTGCCCTTCCCCTTGTTATACATCTGTTAATTTGCAATATTTGTAAACATTTAAGCCCCCTTAGAAACCAAGCTGTAAGTGATTATATTTGATGCGTTGTATCTATGGGAACAATTCCTACGTCAACATAGTTGAAGTTCTATTGTGCACATATATTATTCATTTTGCCACTGTTGTGTGCTTTCTTGAGTTTAACTTCCCAATCAATATTGCCAGAGATGTGTCTTTCTTTCCATTTTTGAGGGAAGTTTATTATTGCTGCTGTAAGCATACTATCTCATAATATTTTCTCTTGATTTTTTTTCTGAGGTTACACCTAGTAAGAAGAGTTGTAGTTTCATTTCAAATTTAAATTCCAAGATGTTCTGCATTATATTGTATATCTTTTCAATAATGTTGAGGTTTTTTACACGTTTACCTCCTGTGATAAATTGTTCCTTTTGTTTCCAACATGTATTGCTGTATGATGATGAACAGCCATGGTAGTGCAGTGGTTAGAATGCAGTGCTAAGGGCTAATTCACTGTTCACTGCAGGAGTTCAATGCCGAATGGCTCAAGAATGACTCAGCCTTCCGTCCTTCCAAGGTCGATAAAATGAGGACCCAGATTGTTGGGGGAAACATGCTGACCGTGTAAACCGCTTAGAGATGGCTGTAAAGCACTATGAAGTGGTATACAAGTCTAAGTGCTTCTGCTATCTCTCTAGCTTAGATATTACTGAGGGAGTTGTATACTATCAGTAAAACACTTTGTGCTGATTTTCTTTTAGATTATAACTTGGTATAAACTTACAGATTTAGTTCGTGCAGGTAATATTTGAATTATGATCAAAATGGAGTCTGTCTATTACGGCTGTTAAGTTGTGACAGCTGAAAATGGGTCAGTTACATTATTGATCCGATTTTACGGTTTTGCAATCATTAGGCAAAAACCACAAGGAAGTACCATTTTTTGGCAAAACCATCATGAAACATAGGCACGTGATTGTGGGCCACTGCGAGTGATCATAAATGCAATTGTGTGACCGAATACCTGAAGTCTGATTACATGACCACCTCTACTCAACTGACAGAACTTCAAATCTGGGTCATAAGTATCCTTTTTCAGATAGATCACAACTTCAACTGGTCGCTAAGTGATTGGTCAGAAGTCAAGAACTACTTATAATTCTTCCCATTGTTGTGTTGCAATTATTTTTTTTAAAGTTTTGCGTCCATTTAATCCTACAGCTATTTTGTTTGATGTCTCTACATTATATTTGAGTAAAAGGTTATACATGCATCCCGATAGGGGGCATTGATTTTGTAAAAGCTTTTCAATTCCTTTTTAAAAACATACCTCCTTCCCTTCAGAGATCCGAGTTTATCCTTCCAGCTAATACATCAACCGTGTAGTCCAGTCTATATTAAATAGGGTTTTTTTTAATGTTTTTAGTATACTTGTAAAATCTGAGTGGCCCATATCTGCATATGTAATTACATTTTTCTTGCTGTAATTATCTGCAACATGAAAGAGAAGCTAGAGGTGAAATTGTTGGGTTTATTATTTCCTCTGTAGAATTCCATATTTTTTATCAAAACTTTTGTCAGTATGTCTTTCTAAATTTTTATCTTCCTCTATATCTCTGTACTCTAATTATCTGTGAAGTTCATGAGCTCAGTCGTCGCTTTTCATAACTGTCACTTTTTATTAGGGGACTTTATCTATTCTCTAATCCATGACAGGCAAGATTTTTTTATGATACACTTTAAACTTTGGAAGGCAGAGTCTACCCCTCTCTTCAGAATCTTGCAGAATTTTTGTCTTTGACCCTAGATCAAAGCGCAAATCCAGATGACTTTACTGACCATTTCTTGTCATTGTTTAGAGGCCTCTCTGAAATTCTGATCGGTACCATTTGGAATAAATAATAAACCTTTGACAATATATTTATTTTGATACAGGTAATCCTCACAACCTTCCATTTAATGACTGTTCAGAGTTACAAAGGCACTGAAAAAGTGACTTATGACCGTTTTTCACGTGACCATTGTAGCATCCCCATGGTCACATGATCAAAATTCAGACGCTTGGCAACTGCCTCATGTGTCAGGGTTCCATCAAAGTTCGGCTCGTCCATTCAGCACTCAGACACAATTATACCCAAGTAAGAATTTATAGAGAAACCATGTTGGCACGTCTGGGAAAAACATGAATCTGAAGTCCCAGGTTTTTCCCCACCCAAAAGAAAATCAAAGATTTTCCTCCCAGCCACCATCAAAGGTCACATTCCCCAATCCTCTTTCAGATTCAACTTTCTCTCTCCTCCTGGCACTCCTCTTCCAGGTGCTGGTCTGGATGTCCTTGACTCTCTTGAAAGGAATTTTGTTTTGTCTACTAACCCCTCTAAGTGTATGAGAATAAACCCCCTCCCTGATTCCCATGTGCTATTATGTGGCAGCTGCAGAGGCCTAGCAATTATGGCTTCTAAGGCTGACATCATGTCTGTGACGATTGCAGTATCCCGAGGTCATGTGATCACCTTTTGCGACCTTTCGACAAGCAAAGTCAATGGGGAAGCCACATAACTTAGCAGCCATGTAACCAACTTAACAATTGCAGGGATTCACTTAACAACTGTGGCAAGAAAGGTTGTAAAATGGAGCATAATTCACTTAACTACTGTCTCGCTTAGCAATGGAAATTTTGGGTTCAACTTTAGTCATAAGTCGACCTGATTGTAATAGATCCTAGCCAGGATAACTTAGGTTTCTCCACCGTTCAATGTCGTGTCATAATTTGATCAGTGTTATTTTGATATATTTCTTGACTGCTGTCAGCCTGTCAAGTGCAAATATTTCACTGAAAACCAGATTCTTTTTTGCAAAACACTGATTTCTTTTATCTTGAAGGGCGGGGACTGAAAGATTTCCTGCCCCCAGATATTTTGGGGAAGGTGATTCGGGAAGGTGAGAAAGCTCTTAAAATCTTAATGATTCTATTATCCATGGCAGCCAGCAGCATACGAGAACAAGGGAGAAGAATTAAAACATTATTTTTATCAGCAAAAATAATAACCTTTGATTTACTATTGAGAAATTAAATTTTGAAAAGACACATAAAATTCAGTGATCCATCTATCTGTTCTGAGAGCTTAAGGGAAAGAGGACTGTATATATCATTTCCACATGTTCTATATATTCCTCACTGCAACATCACTGAGTGCCAGGACCCACATAGCACCTAAAGCTAATGTACTATACATACAGTATAGATGTCTAAAGAGCAAGGGTCCACAAGTTCAATTCCCAGTTGAGGGCTTGAACCCCACAAACAGTATCTGGCTACACCTAGCAAACCCCAACAGAACAAAAACAATCAGAGTGCCTGTTTCTTAAAGATCAATATAACATAAAGTAAATCATCTTCTGGACTTTTAAAGGTGATTTTAATGGTTACGTTGCATATCTTAAAAGGTACTATGACAAAGATATCCACAAATGATTCACAATTTTACAAGAAGCCCAGAGCAGGAAGAAATATAATTCACAACCCACCCCTAACTTTTCACTAGGTGGAAAGGGGCTTACCCCATAAAAAGGATCTCTTACAGTAGTGTCTTATAGGTGCATTTATGACAGAATATGATAGCAAAAACCTAATCTTTTTAATGCTCAACCTTCTTTGTCCTCTGTGGCCCACATCCTAACATTCTTGTTTTATATTTATCCATCATCACTCAATCTGAAAAGGAACACTATTATACAGTAACTATTAAACAAAACAGAAATATTTCTAAATGGGTGCCAGACTCATTCCCCTCACAATATTTCCAATCTGCCATAATCAGATATCCTCCAGAGGGTGTTAGATTATCAGATTACTCTATCCAGCATGCTTACTTGTGATGATGGGACTTTTAGTGAAGTACCGCTGGACTATTTTGCGAACTTCTATTCTTCAATTGACTCTTTCCAAAAAGTCAAAAAGCAAAATTGTAATTGATGCAAAACACTGTTTCCAAGGTTAGGATGAGGCGCTTCCTTCAGATTTGATGCCAGTCACCAACACAACATTCTCCAATTCAGTTTTAATTATCATTAATTCTCCATCTTAAATACAATTCTACAAGAGAAGCCAAGCAAGGGCTGTGTGCCTTCAGAAAACAAGGGGGAAAAAAGACTGTACTCTTAATCCTTTTCTCTTTTTTTCTGCTTATGCAAATTCTTGTGATTCACAGAAAGCTTTTGTTGTTGTTATTGTTGTTTCTTTCCTAGTGCTTGTCATCTCTGACAACATTTCAGGAAAAAAAACAACCCTATTTAAATTAGTCTACATAAATTGGCTTCCAAGTACCTTGGAAGCAGAGACAAATAAGGGGATTCTGCAATTCTATCGAATTAACACATCTAAGAGAAGTAAGGTATTCGTAGTCCTGTTAAGATCTCAGAAGAAATTAACAAGTATAATAATACATTCACTTTCCGATCAAGTCATCCCCACAAATACAGATAGTTCCTGGTTAACAATCACTCATTTCGTGGCCATTCAAAGTTACAATGGCACTGAACAAGTGGTATTTACAATCAGTCCTTGAAATTCCAGTCATACCAATATTGCCATGGTCATTGGATGGCTTTGCACTAATTACATTTGAAGTTCCCTGCAATCACATGTTCACCATTTGTGACCTTCCTTGAAACTTCCCACAAGCAAAGTCAATCAGGGATCGATACACAGTAATGTGTGCATGCCTCCTGCAGCAGCCCCCTGCTCACACTCTGTGAGCACATGTACACACACCTGTGCTTCAGCAGCCATCTGCACACCCTCCTACACCCAGCAGCAGCCACTGCTGCCTGGCTACGCTCACACTGCAGCAGCCACTTACCCACTCGCTGGCCTGTTTGTGAGCTGCCTGCAACTTCCTGCTGGCTTTCCCATTGACTTTGCATGTTGGAAGCAGGCAGGAAGCTGTGATTGCTTAATGAATTCTACATCTTGCTTAATAATAGCACTAGTTAAGCGACTGACTTTCAGTGAGCAAATAGGAACTGATGTCCTATGGAGGGTGGGGAGACATTGTGGCTGAAAACAGCACCTGGATGCTAAGTTTTACCACCAAAATCTCTCTGGAGAAAGGATGCATCCTGAGATTACCTATTCATACTCTGGACAGTTATTACTCACGAGTGGACAGCAAGGCTAAGATTTTTGATGCTGATTTGTGCACAGCAGGAGTTGTGGGATTCCATCAAGCTTATAGCTGAACCTCACCTGTTCATTACTGGGGACGAAGGGGGAGGTTATTTCTTTTTCTTTCTCTTCTTTTCAAAACCCAAAACCGGGAGCTTGTCATTGTTCAGCAATGCGGTCATATGACAGCACCCTTTATGACCACGTTGCTAAGCAATGGAAGTTCCAGTCCCAATTATCGTTGTCAGATGAGAACTACCTATACATAGGAAACTCTGATGAAGCAGTTTAGACTAGTTGGTGAGCTATATCTAGCTGCCCTCTGAATAGGACATTGGAAGCTCTGAAAATGATCCTTCTCTCTTGTAAGCTGCATGGGCTGAACTAACCTTTGATCTATTCTTTAGATCAATGTTTCTCAACTTGGCAACTTTAAGATGCCAGGAATTCAACTCCCAGGGCTTTGTTGGCTGGGAATTCTGGGACTTGAAGTCCACACATCTTGCCAAGGTTGAGAAACACTGCTTTCCATGATTGCAATTTACTCAGTATTTGGGGATATGGAAAAAAAAAACCCAAATCAAAGGGGTTAGAATCCATCTGACATCCAAGCATACTTGGATCATTCTTGGCATAACCTCTTTGGAGAATTATCTAAGATGTGAGAGTGCTGATTCAGTAAATAGAAAGCAGAGATGCAAGATGGGGATTCAAAGCTAGCAACTGCTACATTACAAAGTTGGCAAAGTGGTAATATACTCAAATATATATATTTGAACTATGTAACGTATTTGTGTAAAACCAATACTCAATCTTCTAAAATGAGTGCTATTTATTAACAGCAACTCTTCGAAATGACAACATGAAACATTTCAAGATCTACCACTGGCTACATAAAGTAGAATTACAATGCAACATCTTCAATACACCATAAATGTTTAATTGCCAATGGCACTTTATTAGTTTGGCTGAATGTAATATTTGTAATGTAGGCATTACAAATGGTAATGGTATGGTATGGTAACTACAAATTGATTAGTGCTTAAGTAGAAATTCATGCTGATGCAATGTCATTATTGAGTCTGCAAAAGTTAAAAAGTTTGTTTCTCTATAAAATAAAATGTGGACGAAGAGACCTGAGGATCTTGTTAAGGTGGTAAAAAAAAGCCCATCATTTTCAACGATGGAATTATCAAAAAAAGTTATCCACTTAATATGTAGTAGCATTTTCCATTGTTCTAAAGCTCCCTAGTAAAATTATCTTCAGTGATCTTACATACTGTAAGAGTTTAGTTTTTTTTTTCTACTTTCAGTGTAACTTATCACAGTTATTTTTAATTAAAGAGAACAAATTTAAAATTGCTGCCTGCGCAAAAAGAGTTTCACATTCCTAAGAAAACTACACATTATCATACTGAACCGAAGAACAGATTTGAACTTCTCTGTGTCGGCAGGGGAAAAGATGCTTCAGCAAATCGCCCACCTTTCTTCCTGAGTCAATAAATAAGAGTTTATTAATCCTTAAATGCTGACCAGATAATTCAATCAATAAAAAAATGCAGGTGATAGAGAAGAACAAGATAATCTTATGAGATGTTCTTGGGTGCTTTTTATTCTGGCTGTCAAGAAGGGATAGAGTGGGAATTGGTTTCTATTTACATGGCTTCTACATCAATGAAAAAAGAAAACATTTTGAAAGACAAGACTGACTGATAGAGGCTAGCGTTTTATTGCTCAGTCAATGCTGTCCTTGTGATCAGAATATAGTTGCCGTGTGCATTATCAAAGCACTCAATCAATACACTGGATATTTTCTATAGATAAAAGCCTGCATCCTAAATCCATCCAAATTCAAATAATACAAAATATTAGCATATAGAAGCTTCTCTCAACTTTGTATTTTCAGATATATAGAACTTCAAAGATTTTGCTAACTGAGGAATACAGTGAATAAAGGCCCAATATATAGGAAGAGCATCAAGTTGGAGAAAAGCAGTATATGCTACAGTTAGAGCGACATTTTGCTGGCTTGGCTTTCAGAGTTTCATCCAGGACATAGCAATAAATATTTTTCTAGAAACAAAACCACCACTCAGGAGCTAAGCATAAGACTCGGATAGATAAGTTGCTTTTATTGTAGATACAAAAAGTCCCTACCATAAGCAGATGATTACTACAGAATCTAGCAAAACATTCTATATATAATAATTCCTGGGTTTAAATATTATATCTCTTTCTCCTGCCTTTATAGAACTTTTTCTCCTAATAGAGAAACAGATTTCTTGAACTCATTTCCCAAAATATCCACTGTTTTGATATCTGTCCTGCCTGGATTCAGCCTCTTTCCATGCCTCCTAAGCAACTTCGATCCACACATCAGCAATTGGCAAAATATTGGGAAAATGTCAGACTGCATGGTGACTTGCTAAAAATGAAGGCTTGATGTACTGAGACACCCATAAGCAAACTGGCTGCAATGTGGTTTAATGCCAACCTGATGGGTTTAGTTTGACAAGAGCATAGATTTGCAAATTAGTGTATCACAGTCCAAGGTCATTGGGTAAAGAAGTTAAGTTATCCCACAGTCAAAAGTACACAATACAGATAGACCTTGACTTACAACCACAACTGAACCCCAAATTTTCCTTGCTCAGCGATGTTAAGTGAGTTTTGTCCCATTTTACGACCTTTTTCACCATAGTTGTTAAGCGAATCACTGCACTTGTTCAATAAATCATGCTGTCATCGAGCAAAATTTCTTTTCCCCCCCCTTGACTTTGCTTGTTGGAAGCTGGCTGGGAAGATTACAAGTGGTGATCACATAACCCCGGGACAGTACAACTGCCATAAATACACACCAGTTTCCAGGCGCCCAAATTCTGACCACTGTGAGGATGCGGCAATGATAAAATGTAAATGTGAAAAAACGGTCAGAAGTTAACTTTTTTTCAGTGTTATTGCTGTTATTTAAACAGTCACTAAACAAATGGCTGTAAGCCAAGGTCTAGCTGCAGCACATTAAGCTGTTTCAAAAAGAAAGCTAAATAAGAGAAAGAGCTTTAAACAAATTTGAACAGATTGTTATATTTAGATTTAGATTAACAGAGTTGGAAGGGACCTTGTAGATCATCTAGTCCAACCCCCCCACCGAAGCAGGAAACCCTTACACCATTTCTGACAGATGGCAGTCCAATCTCTTCGTGGGGGCGCTGGTGTTTTTTGTTTTTTTGTTTTGAGATTTCTGTCCAGAGAGAGGTCAGTC
>JANHFL010002295.1:38845-55750 GCA_032468155.1 Oxyrhabdium leporinum
AAATATAATATTCTGCCTTTTTAGTATATCCTAAAATATTTCATTTTTCTAGGAGAGGGGTGGGTTTTAACTTCCAACAGAACATAACAAACAGTGTTGTTCCCTGTTTTCTGCAAGTGACAATTCAACTATTGTTTTGTGCTTTGTGATTGGGTGTGTCACTCTATCTCTTTCTGTCTCTCTCTTCCCCCCCTACCCTTTATCCAGTCTACCCAAATTATGTCCTATTTGCTATTCTTACCAGAGTGATGACTAAGAAGCATAGCCAGACAGAAAAGATTGCCAGCCTTCTTGGTAAATTACATGTTGTTGTTTTTTTAAATCTTCTCTGAGAAGTTGCGAAAGCTCATGTAGGTGAATGGTAAATGATACGGTGTTGTTGTTTTTTCTGGAAGCACAGTCTTGCTACCCGAGAAAACAGGCAAGAACAAACAAAAGAAGATACATGCAAAGGCCTGCAAGAGCTAAGCACATAGCAAGGGGATTGTTTCGGAAACATTTTGAGAGCTTTAAAAACATCCTTTCAACACTGTCTGTGCAATCAGAGGAGCTGATAGAAGTAACGACAGAGGTTTAATCTCCTATTCGCATGGCTCATGGGTGCCAAGCTAACGGCATTCCCATTGTTTGTTATCGTAGGAACACTGGAAACATTTCATTTCTGCCTGAAATGCACCAATTTCAGGATATTCTGATTGAGTATTTATTTAGGTTATTTTGTATCCCACCTATATTATTTTTATAAACAATTCAAGGTAGCTAAAATACTTAATACACCTTATCCCTACTATCTCCACTACAACCCTGTGAGGTGGATTGGGCTGAGAGAGAATGACGGACCCAAAGTCACCCAGCACTTTCATGCCTAAGGTGGGACTAGAACTCAGTCTTCTGGTGATTGGCCCAAAATCACACAGCCGACGTTCATACCTAAGGAGGGACTAGAACTCATAATCTTCTGGTGGTTGGCCCAAAATCAGCCAATCGGCTTTCATGCCTAAGGCAGGACTAGAACTCACAATCTCATGGCTTCTAGATAGTGCTTTAACCCCTGGACCAAACTATCCCTCATATGAAATATCTGATTTCATATGTTATCTCACTATTTAACACTGAGCAATGCCCAAAATGCTGGGATAACAGAACTGATGACCTGTGTAAATTCTTGCGGCGATGAGCTTTTGTTCATGAGAAGCATTAGTCATGTAAAGAAATAAGGAGATCTTTACCCCTTCAGTTACTTAAAATGCAAAAGGCCGTTTTATCATATGTAAGGCATTAAAGTTGTAAGACATTTAGACACTTTAGTTAATAAAAGTTATATATGTGGCACTGAAGAATTAAGCAGATGAATTAGATAGGCCAACAGAATAAAAGAATTACCGTCACAAATAAGAACGGTTATCATTATGAAACCCCAAAGCACTGAATGACTATTGCGATTATGTAATTTATTAATGGTTGAATAGGAAAACAAAACAAAATTAATCCAATGTCCAATTAAGAAAAAAGTCAATAAATTGTCCATTCCGCTATTATTATATCCAATCTTGGTCATTTACTTTCTTGTTTCCTCCAAATCGGAATCACAAAGTAAATCTTTATAGCCTGCTTAGTAATCTGTTTTTTACAGCTTCACCAAATCCATCTATTTAAGTTATATCTGCACCTGCGCATCTTTGGCCAAGCCTCCTTAGGGAAGTATTCCTTCAGTTCTGGCCCAAACAGTGAGTTCTATAGCTCATATTTTGCTAATCATTTCTGCAGACCATCCCAACCGAGTAAGAGATTTTTTTTAAAAAAAGTCAAAAACATAAATAGTATTGAGATATTGGGCTGGTGCTAGAAATTTCAAAGTTCCTTGTCAGTCGTATGAAAGCAACTTTCTTGTCCAACTGCATCCCTGGGCTACCATTTTCTTTCTTATTATATTATATGCTACAATAATTCATTTGCCAGCAAGGAACAGGAAGATGAATAATAGAATCCCAAGGCTGAATTGGATTTTGGACATCTTCTAATCTAACTCTCTTCCCACTACAAATATCCTTGAACCATTTCAGACAAGTAATTGCCTGCATGAAAACCTCCAGTAATGGGGCATTCATGACTCTAAAGGCAAGTTGATCTACTGCTTCATAGCTTTTATGGTCAAGAAATTACTCCTTATTTAGAGTTTGGCTCTCTCTCTTGGTTCTTATTGCACCCTAGGCATTACTGAGAAGAAATCCACACATTTTTTTTTTCCTGTGAGAACCCTTCAAGAATAGGAAAACTGCTATCACTATCTCCCCTTCGCCTTAGTCTAACCATATCCAGTTCTTCATTCTTCATGAGATTTAAGTATTTCATCATCTTTGGTGCCCTTCTCTGCCCTCTTTCCAATTGTTCTGCATCCTTCCTATATCGGCATGATCAAAAGTGGATACACTACAGTTAGTCCTCGATTTAGGACCACATTTGAGCCCCAGATTTCTGCTGTTAAGTGAGATGTTTGTTAAGTGAGTTTTGCCCCAATTTTACGACCTTTCTTCCCTCAGTTGTTGAGTGAATCACTGCAATTGTTAAGCTAATAACACGGTTTATAAGGCAAATACGGCTTCCCCATTGACTTTGCTTGTCAGAAGATTGCAATTGCATGACCTTGGGACGTAGCAACAGTCTTAAGTATGAACCAGTTGCCGAGCATCTGAATTTTGATCACATGATCATGAGGATGCTGCAAAGGCTGTAACTGTGAAAAATGGTTTTAAGAAACTTTTTTCAGTCCCGTCGTAACTTTGAACAGTCACAAATAAACTATTGTAAGTCAAGGACTATCTGTATTCCAGGTGCAGTCTGACAAATGCAGCATACAAAAGAAGTATCAATTCCCACGATTTTGTTTAATCTACAGTTACCAAGCCACTCAGCTTCTTCTCACAAATAATATTACTGAGTTAGATATCACCTATAATGGACCAGTATTGTACATCTGATCTCCCTCTCTCTCACACACACACACGTACCATCTACAAATTTGATAAGCATCCCTTCTATCCCTTAAGGAAGACTTCCCCAACCTTTCCTGATTGGCAGCCCGGAGTGGGGGAAGGCGGGAAAGAGGGGATGATTTTGTGGGAGGGGCAAGCGAATGTGCGTGTGCACATACAGGCACCTGCAACATTCATGGTGATGCTTGCACGGGTAAGGCTGTGAGCAACTGTGATGAGGCTCACATGAGTGAGGCCGTGTGCACGCACAGTGGCATTTAGGCCACGGCCCGGTAGTGGGCCACGGACCACAGGTTGGGGACCCGTTCCCTAAGGCATTTCCAAAATGTTGAGGTGAACTGGGGGCCAGAATAGAACTTTGAGGTCTACCTCACTGCATACCTCTCTCCATCTAGACTAGGGTTTTCCAACTTTAAGACTTGTGGACTTCAATTCCCAGAATTCCAAAGCCAGCCATGTTGGCTGGGGAATTCTGGGAGTGGAAGTTGATAAGTCTTAATGTTGCCAACTTTGGAGTCCCCTGATCTAGACATAGATTCATTAAGGACTACAGATTAGGTACCATTTTTCAGTCAACTAAGAATGAAAATCAGGTAATGAAAAATCTGGTAATGAAAAATCCATCCCATTATTGTTCCATGCTATGAAGAAGGAGGCTATGGTCAATTTTACTGATTTTATTTATTAAACCAATTTGCCAGCTCACACACATGTACCCCAGGCAGCTTGCAACATTAAAATTCACAACATCAAAATTTATTCAATGCCTTTCTAGGAAAGTAGACATTTAATATGAAATGCTGGTGGGAAAAGATACTACAATCAGCTTTTCTATGCAGATGAATACCAGACAAGACAATACGTTCAATTCCCTATTAAAATGGGCATTAATCTAATTAACATTCTCTTTGAGCTCTTCAGTTTTGCACGTCCACCATTGAGGCACAAGAGTATTTCGTTAGTTTCCGCAAGGATATTTGAAGGCAAGAAACAAGAATATCTTTCTAAATGCCATTCATTTTACAGTGCAACATTCTCAAAGAAAAAAAAAGAAAATAATTATCAGAGAGTACATTAGTACATTAACAGTAAAAAAAAAAAAAAGATTTTGTTTTGCAGGAAAAATTCTCTATCCTGGAAACCTGGTTGTGTTTCTCTTCAGTTTTCTGCCCTGTAGAAAAAATATCTCCCCGTCCCAACCCTAAATAAATCTCTGCTAATTTCTGCTTTATCCCTGTGTAAATGTTATGCAATTGCTTTTATTGTAGGTAGTGGTATTCTTCACTGAATCCCACCTATATATTTTCACACTAAGTAACTGACCCTAAAGACTGAGGATTTTATCAATTTGTAATGCTTCGCCTAGAACAAATCTTTAAGATAGGAAGGAACGTGACATTTACAACTGAAACTAAACCCTCTCTCACTTGTTATTTGTCCTGCAATTGAAGATGTAAAAGGGGGAAGATTTATGCAAATACAGATAATACTCCAATTCCAGGTTACGCTGTCACCTAATATGTATGATTACAATTGGTATCTGAATGTGAACAGCTTAACCTTTGGGGAGAGAAGGTTTGAAAAGCATTACCGACAAAAGGCCAGTATCTCCGCAATTTCACTAAATAGGATTAAAGTATAATCATAGCGGGATAAGATGGAGATAAACACCCAAGAATGAATGACTTGGGAAGGGTTACCAATAATTCATCCACTCCAAGAGGAAGAGAATTATTGTCCCTGGTCCAAATAAAGACTGACTGCTTCCTTGAAGTGATAACCAAGAGACAGAAACTCACACATTTCAGGATTATGACAGGACTGAAAGACAGACTACAAAAGTAGCAACTATTCTTGGCAAGGGTTGAGGGAAGTAGAAAGGAAAACTACTGGATAAGGTGGATGGGGTGGGTTGGGGGAATCAAGGAGATGACTGGAATGTCCTTGGAAGAGCTACAGATTACACTCAGGGTCGGATCAAGATGGTTAGCAGTTGTTCATAGCAACCAAAAGTCAAACCTAACCTAACATCACTCAACCAATTAAGCATATAATCCAGGGATGTCAAGCTCGATTTCATTGACGGCTGCATCAGAGTTGTTTGACCTCGGGGGGGAGAGGGGGCAGCATGGCCAGAGTGGGCATGGCTTCCAAAGCTGACACTTGCCATCACTCGTGCCAGGGGAGCCTGTGGTGGCCCGAGTGCTCTGCCAGCAAAAACAGGCTCCCAAGCTCCGTTTTCGGCCGCAATGGCTTCCTGAAAGCTCTGTGTTTCACTGGCAAAGGCACTGTGGGTGGGTCCTTCACTGTTTCCAGAGCGGCCCCGCAGGCCAGGTCTAAGCACTCCACAGGCTGAATCTGGCCCACGGGCCTTGAGTTTGACACCCCTGGTATAAGCAATCTATCAATCAATATATGGAGTCCTAGGATAAGCCATCAGAAAGCAGCTTCTTGGTTAGACTCTTACAAAGGACCTTTTTCATTGGGGAGGAGGGAATCCTGGATCGTTTCATAAAACATTCAGATTTTGTAATGGAATGCACGGGTGACCTTGAGGAAAGGAGAGAAGAGATGGTGCACAGGCAACAATAAAGCAAGAAGAGAAGGAGCCCACAATCACATAATGGTAAGAGAAGTAAACCAGACAGGAAACATGAATAGAGGTGCTAAGTCAACTTTATTGGAAAGCTACATTAACAGAACCTTGCAAGCCTGAAAGTATAAACTTCCTTCCCCACTTTTAACTGCTTGCTCCATTACAGCTGGTCCTTCCTTCCTTTCTTTCTCTGACCATTAAGCAACTGGGGGCTCCTGTCCCTCTTATCTGATTGTTTCCCAAGCAGTATCTTTTCTACTCTTTCCTCAACTTCACCCATGCATTCCATTACAGATATTAATTTTAACAAATAAGTTTGACTGCAAATTTTTATCAGCTTTGTTGCCCTTATAACTTCTTCATACATACAAGTTCATGCCAATTGGTGTCAAATTTATTACACCAGAATGATTATGTACAGCATTCTAAGCCACTATCAATCAAATAGTATCATTTCATCCAGTTTTGTCCAAAGGCAAAATGTTATAGCTTCGAGTGCAAAGAACCAGGAACATTTTTCTGACTTCAAAACACAGAGGAGTTTATTATTGCTACCTCTAATACGATAATCTAGTCAACCAACAGTCAAACCTAAACTGGCGTTAGATAAGGGTCAAAGGAATTCACGGGCAACTGAGGTCTTTTGTGACAATGCATTGTTTCCAAAACAATGACACATTTAACCCCACTTCCCACTCAGCCTCTTCTTCTCCTACATATACTGTGTTTTCACTCAACTCTCTTGAGTTACCTCTTTGGTTCCTGGGTCAGTGAATAAAACCAGACATAACTCATCCCAAAGAGAGCTTTTGAACTCTAAATGCAACCTTCCAGAGAACATTCCATTCTGAAGTCTATTCCACATGTTGTGGTTGTTTTAAAGATACATCAAATAAAAACCATTGATGTAAAGATACATCAAATAAATTAACCATTGGTTAATATTTCCTTTCTTGGTTACCAGTATAGATAATGATACGGCAACAGGAACATCCTTCCAACCTTTCAGCTTTCCCCACCCTTAGTTTGTCTAGCTTATCACTGTACCCATCATATCTCTAATGAAAGGAAATAGCTTCCTCCAATCATACTCTTCACAACCTTTTTTGAGAACACAGAACCTAGCACAATCAGATTGACATGATCTGTTCAATATCTATTGAGGTCAGTTAATAGTTGGACAGGATGGTCCCTGGATCTAGCCTGCACCTTCCTGCACACCACAGGAAGGTGCAGGCTAGATCACAAAATGAAAAGGCATTCCAGACAAGCATATCTCTTTTATGCTGAGAAAATGTTCAATCATTGTAATTCCTGAAGTCATGAGGAGTCAATCTCGGCTTGATAGAATCCTCAGCCTTCTCTTTTTTTAATATAATAATATTTATAGTAATATAAACATAATGTTTATATTTATGTTATTATAAATATATTTATGACATTTAAAAGTCATAGGCAAGAAAAAATAATAATGTCAGGTTATGTTGAAATGTTGAGAATATGTTACCAGTGCTGCTAGAATAAGGGACTTTCTGTTCAAAATAGAAATTGTTACTGATAGCGTCCGTTTAAAAGTATCTGCTTAATTTGATTGTAAACATTATTTTTTTTCTAAGAATGGCCAATGGATACCCAATGTTTGAACTAAAACATTGCCTGTGATTTATTTACCTCATTCACCTCTCCCATGAGAAAAGACAGTTCTGTAGAGTGACATATGAACTATATGCAACTATACTGACAACTGTTAAAATGTTTCCATTAGAACGATCATTATGCTGTTTGAATGCTATCATTATTACAAAATGAACACCATCATTTTTATAAAGGCCATTTCAAGCTGCTGCTCTTTCCCGACACCTAGATAAAATAAATTGTTTCCTTCGCAAGAATTGATAAACATCTCTCTCATGCTTCGAATATTATTGCTGTTTTTAAAGCATCAAAGAATAGTAAATAATGAATAGGGTTCCAATTAGACAACAGTAAGCAAGTGGAAGCATATTTGATTTTTTTTTTTTAAAAGAGTTTGCTATCAATGTTTTGTGAAACAAAGAAAACAGTTTTTCTTCCCCAGGCCCTGCAAAATCTGGACTAGTCAACAGACAAAAGAATAGCACAGCTATGAAAAACTATTCAGCTCAATTGCAGATTTCTGAAAATGTAGCAGAGAACATTTTTCTATTTAAAATGGGAGGAGAAATCAGTTATGAAGTAAAATTTAAAACAGTTTAAATGCTGAAACAGAAGAATCCTACCCAAATACAGAGTTAATAATATACAGCCCCAAACAGCAATAAAACATCCAGGATTGCAAACCATTTAAAACAATTTTGAAATGAATGATTAAATCCTTTGTATAGCCATCTTTTCCTTTAAAAAAGCAGACATGAATCTTCCAGACACTTTTTCAGTAATAAAAGCTAAATAAATATGACATTCATTATTTAAGATTCCATGTTCATTCTGATAATGAATCAACTGTTTATTTACTTAAATTGTGGCTTTTGCTTCGGTGTATAATTTTTGAAAAGCAAGATATATTTAAGGAGTAATATAGATTTATGTTGACAATGGGCACAGTTCCAAGGAAGAGTGAAGTACATTTAACATCTTATTCGTTTCTGCAGTATTTAAGCACCTGCAGTCTAGATTTTTCTTAATTTTTTTTCCCCAATGTCTAGACACTCTCAATTGCCATATGTTACCTAATATACAACATGAAAGCAAGATTTGTTTAGACAATCATATCCACAACACAGACATAAATTCATTCAGTTATGAATTCAGTTAGCAATAATAAATAAAGAAGATAAAATGAGCAGGATAGTGGCAGGATGGATATGCAGGATGGCTGGTGAGACAAGCCTATAAGGTTGAATGGTAGGGTGGCTCTTGACTACCTTTCTAAAGGTTCCTTAATCAAAAGCCAACAATCAAAATTATAAGAATATTTTTCTCAATACATCACTGGGCAAAGCTGAGGTGTGGCACACCTAAATTGAAAGTAAAATGAAGATGAGACTGAGCAGTGTAGCACGTGAAAAAAAGAACTGAGTTTGTACAGATAGTCCTTGACTTACAACCAGTTGCTTAGCAACTGGTCAAAGTTACAACAGACTTACATGGGGGATACTTATGACCCGAGTTTGAAGTTCTGATAGTCACTCCTCTGCACGGTCATGTGATGGCATTTGGCAACCGGACTAAATTTACGACCGTTTGCAGTGGCATTTACGTCCGGTTCTAAGCTAAACTGGCCCATAGCAAACCACTGGTTCATTTCACGACCGTAGCACTCACTTATTGGCTGCTGCAAAAAAGGTCCTAAAATTGGGTCAATCGCACCTTTAAGACTCTCTACGACTACCAAGATGGGCATGCTCAATTATGGTCATAACTTAGTCGTGACTACCATTGTTCCTCCCCACCCATCCCCCAATGGAACCAAGTTTATTCTATTTTGATTTTTGCTTTCTTGCTTGCATAGTTTGCTGAAGACAATTTGGTTCCTGAAGCAAAAATCCAGCTACTGCCAACACTGTACTTCATTTTGTTCTACGTCACACAGGATATAATTGAAAACACAGAATATCATTGAAAATGGATTCATTGTCCCTCGAACTCACTTCATCCCAGAGCATTCGGTTAACACAGTTAAACAGTGGTCACTAGGGTCCCTGCTTGCTTTCAATGTATGGCTAATGCTGAAGCTATACAATGTTAAATGCATTGTACAAGATAGGCCAGCAGTATTTTCAGCTTCTGAGACACCAGAAATACAGGTAGTCCTCGACTTACAACCACAACTGAGCCCAAATTTATGTTGTTAAGTGAGACACTTGTTAAGTAAATTTTATCCCATTTTATGACCTTTCTTGCCTCAGTTGTTAAGTGAATCACCGCAGTTGATAAGTTAGTAGCCCGGTTGTTAAGTGAATCTGGCTTCTCCATTGACTTTGTTGATCAGAAGGTTGCAAAAGGGGATCACTTGATCTTGGGATATAGCAACGGTCATAAATACGAACCAGTTGCTGAATTTTGATCACATGATTATGGGGATGCTGGAAAGGTTGTAACTGAAAAACGGTCATAGGTCACTTTTTTCAGTGCCATTGTAACTTTGAATGGCCACTAAACAAACTGTTGTAAGTTGAGGATTACATGTACTTGCTAAATCCTTTAAATCTAAAAAAAAATACTCTTTGTTTCTACAGATATTTGTTATGAATAAATCACTTTGATATGCAGATATTAAGAAATGAGTGGAATGAAGAACTAGAGGTTCACATATTGCTTAGACAATGGGAAGGTGTCTTATCTTCTATAGTAACAGTGTCAATGGACCTTAAAGTATGGTTTTCTCTTTTTTTTTTAATGCTGTTAAAACTTGCATTAAAATTATAACTTCAGGTAAAGAAAAACATAAAATCAAAATGGTATTCCAAAATAGCATTGTTTAAGGGGAACACAAGTAGAGAATTTTCTGTACCGTCTTTACAGTAAAAATGTTCTGTAACCTTCTTGAGATAATGTTTTACATAATGGATATTTCTTAATTAGAACTTAATAGAAGGGCGGTTCTTTCTTTCTCTCTACTCTTTCTTTCCCTGCCTTATGGATATATTGTGATTCCTTATTTCTAAAGAAAAGGGAAGATTCCCTCAAGCCAAACCAATTTCACATCCAACTTATTTTCTTAGCAATTAAACAAAAGTGGCTTGTCCGTGTCTTCTACGGATATTTTTTTTCCCTTCACTTTCCTACTCCAGCCTATCCTCCTGGCATTTTCTGATGATCCACTAAGGTTAAACAGACGTATCTGATGCTGCTTACCTTTCTTGACATTAGCCAAGGTTGCTAGAGATCCCAGAGATATTAGACTTGTTTCTGCATGTCTCTTAGAAAATCTGTCATAAACTGATCTCACACAAACAATGGGGAGCCATTTTGTACCATGAGCTTTCATACCTTCACAGATCATCTACACCAGACTACATTCCAGGGAAGATATGGCTAAGGTCAGAAGTTTTTAGGACAACTATTTTTTATCTTTCTTTCTAAATCTTCTTATCTCTTCCCTCTGGACTTATTTCTACCCTACCATCATCCCAAACTCTGCTCTTGCATTGTCTCTCTCATATAAGCATGCATTTAATTCACGAGTGTCAAACTCGCACATGACGTTTTGCGATGTTTTTCCCATTTGCAAAGCTGGGTTGAGCGTGGCCAGAGTGTGACCCATCCGGCCCACAGGCTGTTACTTTGACACCCGTGATCTAACTTAATCCTGCAATAAAATGGTGTCTCCTACAAGCTTACACCTGCACTAACATTTGAATGCTTGCCTGTGGTTGAAATTACGCAGAATTTAATACCTTTTTGGTGCTTAACATTGTCAGGTCCTATTGAATAAAATAACATACAAAACAAATTAATATCGATGAAATGAGCAGCAATCAATATGTAAACATCTGGATAGAGAAGATTAAGGTTCAGTATTGCAACCTTCCAGTTTTTAACTGTCCACATAAAGAATTCTTTAGAACATTTTAGAAATACCTTAGAGAACATCCATACAGGTAGTCCTCATTTAGTGACCGCAATTGACACCAACAATTCGGTTGTAAAGTGAAGTGGCTGCTAGGTGCTTAAAACATAGTTCAACTTTTCTTTGCTTCACAGATCTGGGAAGATCATAAATGCGATGATTGGCTGCAAAATTATTTTTCCATTAACATGGTATCTGTGAAGGGTTAGTGTATGAGAAAGTTACTAAATTAGGATTCTCTGTACAACTGTCACCACTGGCAATTAGAAACCGACAATTAGAAACTCCCTACCAGAATGCTTGTAGGAATAAAGCAACCTCAGTTCTGAATCAACTTACATTAGTTAGCAATTTGTTTCCATGCTCAATTGTTCATGCTTGCATTAATTTTTAAAGTGCTGAAGTCCAAACTCTTGCAGAGGCATTTTTCATATGAACACGTTATAACAGGAATAATGAGTGAATACAGAATCTGATTGACAGAAACCAAGTGCAAGATATTTTGATGAAGCAAAACCATACTACATTTCTTTTTTGGAATACCTAATAACTCTTCTTTTTTTAGAGGGCTGAAATCTTCTATTTTGAAATGTCTCAGGCAGCTGATTCTCTTGCTTTATAGGGTGATCAATTTTATGCAACATTTAAGGCTGGTATAGATTAAAAAAGTCAGATATAATTTTGAAACAGGTTAATATAAGGTTAAACAAACTATAATTAGCAAAGAGCTATTTTATTTTTAAATAGCTAGTCTATTTGAAGCATAGAGATGAGAATATAAAACACTATCCTACCAATCCATTTTCTTTATTGAGGGTGGAATGAAATCTTTTTAAAAAAAACTGTCACCATGATATGACAAATATACCTTACTGATTTATTAAGGACAAACATTCAGATTTGTCAAGTTTACAATAACAGTCTCACAAATGAATAAAGATGTACAGTTTCTGCTTAATTGTGCACCTGCTCAGTTCAGATGTCAATATCTTTCTGGTTAATAAGGGGGGGGTATCCCCCCTTCCTTCCTTAGCACATCAAAATCAAAGATTCGTCAGTAAATTCGTAATAATTTTCCCTGACATCCAAAGCAATAAACGTTAAACTAAACCTGATAACTACTCTTTCCTTTTTGGATTTATTGGAAAGTTATTATTAATTAATTTAGGAAGCTTTCAGAATTAGCCCATTGAAAGGGTGGAAGGCTTTTAATGATCTTATTCCTAAAGTGAAAGGCAAAGATGTTTTGATTGTAATTCCACTCCTGGTAACTAGGTGGCGCTTGTTCAGCAACTACCACAGATAACAACACAATAAACGAGTTTAAACTTGCTTGGAATAAGCATATGTCCATCATCTGACAAAAATGAAACCTAAAAAAATAATAAAAATATAAAAATAATAAGTAAAGAAATAAAGAAAATAAAAAAGTAAATAAATTCGACGAGAACAGACTCGATGGACCACAAGACAATTTCCGCTATCAATTATCTATGTTTCTACAATGATTAACAAATGGTAATTTAAACATTCAATTTTTGGAACAATGTGGCATTTATGATCATAAAAGCCTTCAGTATGAAACTGCTTAAAGTCTGGTCAGACTCTGAGGCAGGAGGGTTCTAGTCAAATAATTAAGATCACAAAGCTGGACAATCTCTTCACCCTGTGATGGGGCACAAAAGGATGGAACTATGGGTCAGGCACAAGACAACTGTAGCAGGGAATTTTATCTGAACGAGATGGCAGCAAACATCACATGGTTGGTTTACCGTCCATGTTATTTGGTGACCATTTTTTCACAGGAACCAATTGCAGTCACTAAACGAGGACTGTATAGAATCTTGGCTATGTAGTTGTTGTCAAGTAGTGCACCCACTGAAAGCAGAACTCCAAAGCAGGTAGATTCCTCAAGGAACGATTTATTGGATACTTCATATTGGCACAACTGGTGAAAACCGACTCTGAAGGTTCCCACGGTTTTCACCTAATTAAAAAGTAAAAGTTCCCCCTTCCCCCAAATCATCAGTCACATTGTCCAATCGAGGTGCTGGCCAGTTGCTTGGTTACTTCACTCCTCCTCTCCCCAGCCACCTGTTGGAATGTCCTTGGTTCCCACAGGAAAACTTTTTGCTTTGACTACAAACCCCCAGCTAGCTATTTCCCCCCTCCCTGTCCCGTTTTCTCCCTTGTGGCAACCCTGAAGCCTCCAAGATGGCCTCTGCCAGGTTCACTTCAGGGTTGACAGTTGTCTTGCTAGTCTTTTCTCCTGGGAGGTTGTTTTAACTTTTTACTTTTAGGCTACTTTGGTAACCTCTCATCTAAGTAACAGCCATGCCTAACCTTGCATTGTTTCCAAACTCTGCATCCAAACTAAATAAAAGACTGCCATCTGCTACACAGCAGAATATTCCTCCCCTAACCCTAACCCTAACCCTGACCAAAAAGCAAATAGATTCACCTAGAGCAAATTATAGCAAACAATGCGACATCATAGGACCTCGGAAGAAGGATGTAATTCCTCCACAAATCTTTGCAACCTCTGATAATCTCACCACACACCCCTTGTCTGTCCAATGTCAATTTTTAATTCTGTACAGCAGCAACTGCAACATTTCTATGTCATTTAAAAACAAACACCATGCCACATAAATCAGAACTACTAGTGTGTTGGGCTACAGTTCTTGGTAGCCTCCATGATGAGTACAACTGCCGGGAGGGATTGCCCAAAACATGTGGATGGCCTCAGACTGCTTACTCCTGCTATATTTCAAAAGTGTTTTATTTAAAAAGGCAACTGGACTGGTTTTTGAGGAAGAAGATGTTTTGCTTCTCATCTAAGAAGCTTCATCAGTTGTGACTATATGGTGGGGGGACAGATCACAACTGATGAAGTTTCTTAGATCAGAAGTGAAATGTCTTCTTCTTTCTCAAAAAAACTGTCCAGTTGCCTTTAAAAAAAAATAGAGCACTTTGGAAACAACTATGACCTGAGGGAGTGAGAATCTCCCTTCCTGATATAGTTTCTGGCAGTACCACAACAAAATAGTTAATACATAATAATACATTTAATGCCTGGAACCTGAAAGGATAAAGAATATAGAAGTTGCATGGGACTAAAAAAAATGGAAGGAAAGGACGATTGGTTTCATTCATTTCTTTCTAAATCGTTCAGTCTGTTTTCCATTACAAATAATCACAACCACAAGCCCGTCATAGGGATAATGGCCTGAAAGAGCCATAGTTGGGGATAACAATGACAGCAATATAATAAGCATGATGGGGGGAAAAGAGACTAACTGATAATAAAGCTGGGGCTAAGGCACTCTGAACTTGAAATCCATTAGAGACAAAGAATATTCTCTTTTCACAGAGTATAATCGTCTTAAGTATAAACCATGGAGAGTAAAGGGCAAGGACCTTCAAAAGCACAATCAAGATATGCCATGCTGACAAAAAAAATGAACAGCAAATGTCAAAATACTTTACTCACATTTTAAAACTATTATATAAATCAGCAGAAGTAGGAAAATAATCTGAGAAGCAATACCAAAAAATGAGCCATTCCCAGTAAGACTTTCAGCAATACTATTGAAGTGAAATACAATATTCTAGGCAGCTGAATTTCATTTGTTCAAATTCCAAGGCAACTGTCACTTTTTTTTCTGTGGCCTCAGAAATGGCAGCCATCAAATCAACATGAAAACTACACAGTCCAGGACATTTTGTTGCTTGGGTACAGGCATCCACAGATGGTGGCTGCAATTGCAGGATCGAAGCCCACCTCCCTCCGTATGTGTGCTGCATATGCACCACATATAATAAAGGGGAGAGAACTTCGACCATGCAGTTGTGTCCGTCATCTTGCCTCTGTGCCCCCCCCTCCCCGTGCCCCCCCTTCTGGGCATCCCTGTGCCTGAGAGGCAACACCAAACGTTATCTGTGTGCACTTTCCCCGAGTCAAGATCCATGGCATCTAGGGCTAACCAAGTTGTGTTTGTGCCTGTGAGACCGAAAATCTCACAAGTTTTTTTTTCCCAAACAGCGCCCATGCAATAATAACAACAACAACGATAACAGACTAAGTTAATCACTGGCTGCCCTTTCAGGATATTCAAAACCAGGCTGTCTAAGGTAATGTTTCACACTAACTAATAGCAACATTGGTCCTCAACCCGGCAAGTGTTATTTTCCATCAAGCAAACATTTCACAGTTAATGAGCTATCTGCAAAGCTCCCCCAGTTCTTTTCACCTGCGGTACTTTTCTTGTCCAGTCCAACTCACCTGAATATGCCCAATAAAGATCTCCAGATGCCTTCCGCCTCCGGATCTGCACCAAACTGCCGTGTCGACTTTCATGCAGGGGGCCATCATAACCTTCAGTCAAAGCTGGGGAGGAGAAGAAGGAAAAAGCAGAGGCAATTAGACAAGTGACAATCCCTGATAAAAAATTAAATTAAATTAGCTATTATTAACTGTGGTATACCATGTTTCCATTCCACCAGGGTATACCATGTTTCCATTCTCTGTTATGCAGTCAGAGCTGAAGAAGCTTTTTGGATGAGAAGCAAAACATCTTCAAAGAAAAGAAAAAGAAAAACAAGGAAGTCCAGTTGCCTCTTGAAGAAGCACCTTTGGGACAACCATGACCTGGATGACTGAGAATCTCCATAGACATATTATTAAAAATGATTTGATCAGCAGCTTCTGTGCAGCTGAAAAATACTCAGCTTGCGCCACAATAATTCACATATGAGGCATTCATCATACGTGTGATAGAACTGCTTCCCCCAACTTTTGTCCTCTGCTTCCTTGTTTACTGGTGAGATCATACCTTTCCCAAATTAGGCTGATACAGGTAAATAAATCAGCAACTCTTGCACCAATAAAGATAAGGAGAATTCACCTGGTCACTGCCCCCTGGACAGAGGAACCAACATTCAGTCAAAGGGGTTGCAGGGTGATACGGAGCAAAGCCATCAATTCTGCTCAGCCTACTGAACAGGTTTGAGGATGCGATAACCACAGAACCAAATTGTTCTCTAAGCCACAAATTTTCAAGACGTTATGGGCAGTGGCCTTGGAAATCAGAAGAGAGATGGCACACGCTTCCAACATGGATAGTGGTTTATTTATGAGAAAATTTATAAGGCTGCCCAACTTATTTACAGTAATTCCCTGCGGCTTACAAAAATAAATCCTCAATATAGAAGCCAATACACCACCACCACACCCTTGGCAACAACAATCAGGCCAACCATTGGATGGGTTTCATATCACTCTGGGTCCCCAAGCCTGTTGGCAGAACGTCAGGTCCTTTTGAGAGAGTGTTAAAGTTGGGGTTAATCTTATCTCTGCAGGGATGATGTCACAACAGGAAGGGAACTACCATGGACAAGATCCTCCTTCTTGGTCTTCCTTAAGAGAGGGCACCCATAACATTTCCTGCTGAGTAAATATGACTGGAAAAAATGGTCCTTCAAATGACCTGGACTGCATAGCCTGTAGGGTTTTAAAAATAAGAACCAGCACCTTGAATTGGACCTGGAAGCAAATCGGCAGCCCAACATGGTATATATCATGTTTCCAGAAACTGAAAGAATGAACTACGGTATCATCTGGAGATTATTCTCACAGACATGTTACCTCCTGCCCATATAGTTTGCTCTCTCTTTCTCTCTCCCTCCATCTCTCTCTCTCTCTCTCTCCCTCCCTCCCTCTCTCTCTCTCTCCACACACACACACACGCAAATGCACCCACTTG
>JANHFL010002295.1:77989-97344 GCA_032468155.1 Oxyrhabdium leporinum
GGGCATGGCTTTCCTTGGGCTGAAAGACACCGCAGCTTCTGAATGGCTCCACTCGAAATGGGGCGGCATTTAGAATATTTTTTTCTGTATATATATATATTGCATTTAGCTCCCTCCCTCAAATAGCTGCTGTGAACCGCCCCGAGTCTTCGGAATGGGGCGGTATATAAATTAAACTAATAATAATAATAATATATATTGCTAGAAATTTCTTGTATTTCAGGCACGCTTTGCATGGTTTTATTTTATTTTTGTTGCTATTATTCAACTTTATGGTCTTCCTTTTTTCCAAGCATCCATGGAATCTCCATGGTATATTTTTCTAAAGATAAACCGAAGAAAGTCAGTTGTATTTGGGTATTTTGAGCTTAAATTACTTACTTGGTCCACAATATAAGAACGCTTTCTCCTCTGCAAGAGACAGAGCGAAAGCCTTTTATTGTACAGTAATTTCCAAAGAGATAACAATTTAACGTCTGTAATTCTTGGACAGTTTATGTAGCATTAGCTATACTGGACTTTGATCAAAGAGCGGTTTTACTAACCTAATGTTTTAAAAAGGCAGAAAAAAAAGACATAGTGAGCAATGAAGTTGGACTTTAATTGAAGAGATTTTAACACCTTCACATTAATCTTCTTCAAACTGACTGGATTGCAATTTCAATAATTTTTCAGCCAATATTTCCAATAGCTCTGCTGACTGAAATGTGATGAAAAGACACTAAAATGCCAACCTATTTGGTCAATGCTGGTGGCAACCTATCTTTAAGACTCTCTGTTTGTTCCCTTGAGGAAGCCTTATCCTACAAAGCACAATGGGAGGCAATAAGGTGTGGGGACCAGTGGTGGGTTGCAACCGGTTTCACAACCGGTTCGGTGAGTGCGCGCTTTGCACAGCGTTAAAAAAAACCAGCTTAAAAACTTACCTTCTATGTTACGTCTGGTGAGTAAAACAGCTGAGGCACGGGAATCCGCTGTGCCGTGCGAATCAGGTGAGCTGATATAGACAGGAAAGGGCAGGGGCGGGTGGGTGGTGCCAACTGCTTGCCTGAGATACCGGTTCTCTAGAACTGGTCCGAACCGGCTGAATACCACCCCTTCTGGGGACCATGTTAGAAATTACACTAAGTTCATACCTCAGAAACTAAACACGGCTTGTCATTGATAGAAGCAATATTTGTCAGAAGGATTAGAAACTAGAAAGAACATTGTTGTTGTTGTTGTTTTTTAAAAAAGTCAAGCAATTCCCTCCCCTTTTTTGCTCTATTATTTATTTATTTACTTATTTACTTACTTACTTATTAAATAGATTTATATAACAGCCCCACTCACATACAGTAACTCCAGGCAGCGTACTATATTTAAAATCAACAGTATAAAAAGTTCAGAAAATGTTCTCCATAGCAATGATAAACACAATCGTACCAGCCACTTGAGTGGTTCTGAATCAAGCTGGGGTGTCAAGGAAGACTTTATTTTTCTCTCTTATTTCTAGGGGAATGATGTTTCAAGAGGAGGGAGCCACTACAGAGAAGGCCCTTCTTCTAGGTCCCATCAAATATACTTCCTTATTAGATGGGACATGCAACATACCTAGATTTCCTGCTCCAGTGGGCCATGTAGATGTAACTAGAAACATGAGGTCCTAATTTATACCCTTGATTTCAAGATTGAAATCATGTCCTTGACATAAATTGGCCTCAGCACTGCTGTAGTAGCAGCATTACAATCTTGAAATTTCCACTACTCCATGAAAGTCCTCTTGCGTTTCCTAATGATAAGAATGATAGTAACAAGCTATTATACCATATTATGTCTATGATTCTATCCCTACCCACCTCCCACCTATTATTGTCTTAGCTACATTCACTCCTACGGGTTATTTTTATAGATCAAACCAATTAACAGAAGAAGAAAAACCTAAGCCAAGTTAATTAAATCTAACACTAAAATGTGCCAAAAAAAAAAGGGGGGGGGAGATGAGTAGGATTCTGGAAACATGTAAAACAACTCAAACATTTTTCAAAAAAAGTGTCACATTTCATTTGAGAGGCCATAACTATAAGCAATACATTGGTGGTCACATTAGCTTTTTGGACTATAGACCCATCCTCCCCTGGTTCTTCTAAAAAAATTAAGAACTCCTCCATATGCAATCTTATTTTATTTTATCTTACTATTTTAATTTATTTTATTTTTTATCTTGTTTTTATTATTTTTATAAATGATACAAGACTTGCCAGTAGATTTGAAGTCAAAATGGTCTCATATATACATTCTTCAATCTGGGGTTGCAATGTTCCATTACATTTAAAATCAGTAAGAAGGTCTATCTTGATTATCTTTCACACTTTTACTTGGAGAAGCTGGAAACTGAGGTTGAGGTAGCTTGAATGAATTACCGTCATTCCAAAAACACCTTCTTTGTAGAGATCTCCTAAGTAATCGTAGATATATAGTACCAAATATGCCGCAAACTGTTTTTTTTGCAGGAGAATTCTTGCAAAGATTCTTGTAATTTGAGTTTCCTGTGCTGGGTTGCACTAATAAACAAACCAGGATCGATGTTACAATCTTCCCTCTCCCCCAAAATAACACACAAACACATCTATGAGCCATGGTGGAGCAGTGGTTAAAGTGCAGTACTGCAGGCTCCTTCTGCTGACTGCCGACTGACTGCAATTTGGCAATTCAAATCTCACCAGGCTCAAGGTTGACTCAGCCTTCCATCCTTCGGAGGTGGGTAAAATGAGGACCCAGATTGTTGGGGGCAATAGGCTGACTCTGTAAACCGCTTAGAGAGGGCTGTACAGCCCTGTGAAGTGGTATATAAGTTTAAGTGCTATTGCTATACTTGATAAGAATCTCCATTGTAATGAATAAAGGGTACCACTATATTCATGATAACCTTTCCACAGTGCCTCCAAATTCTTTCTGCCTCACAAGTTTTTAATTTTACAAAATACTTTTTTTAAAAAAAGGCCCTGAAGACAATGCCCCAGCTTCCATTTTGATTTCCATTAGTATCTTCCCAAAAATGTCTTTTGGAGACCTTTTTATCTACCTTGGTGAAAGAAACAGCAGATGGCTGTGGCCCTGACTTTCATTTGAAGGCTATCAAAAGGACTTGACAAAAGAGAAAAAAAGATAAGCTGGCAGGAGTGCTATGCATAGCATGAGAAATTAAAGAGGGTACGGGACGAATATGTAGAACAATCATTTACAACATGAATCCTTCAGCACTCTTTCATTTCAATAGCTTGGGAAAACATAAAACTCAATTAATTTTTCGTGCCAATGTAATTGACCTACTGAGCTAAAACGGGAGTTTTAGATTTACGTGATTCTTTCTCCGTCTGAAGAAAAAGAGAATCTCCATCATTCCTGGAAAGGTTTCCCCCCCCCCCCCTTTCTTATTTTTCAGAAGGAACATGAACCCAGAAGTTTTTGGGTCATTATTCAAGTTTTCTATATATATAGGGAAGGGAGTCTTCACTCTGACTTGACTCGGTGTGGCTATATTCCGAATTCCCTATTGTTCTGCGTTAGCTCATTTTGAGTGATGACAGGAAACAGCCACAAATGCTACCTTTTGGTACAATACAAGTTTATTTGAAGTTATTTCAGGATGACAGTTTTGTTTTTAAACCACATTTCAAAAGACTGGAAAAGAAATATGGTTCCTACAGGGGAAAAAAAAGAGATCAATGGAAAAATAGTATGCTCATCACACCAAGCAACTGTATCACATTTATTTATTTATTTATTTGAGCCCTGCCTTTATTATTTTTACAAATAAGTCAAGACGGAGAATATAACCAACACATCTTTCACCTCCTATGTTTTGGGGGAATTTTCTATAGTTTCGTTGAGTCTGCCTAGGATCTTTCTGCTGTACTGCAGTTTTTGATTACACATAATATTTCTCGGGTAACAGTTCATAAAAGATAACACAAAAGAAATGGGAATCGGTCATAAGGAATGGCCTCGAAATTCTCACAAGCTCAGAGATAGACTTGGATAAGGAATTGTCAGCCCTTACTCATAGCAGACCTTCCAAACCATCACTTACCCTTCAGATTCAGGACTGTTTCCAAAAAAAACATACATCACCAGTTCTAAAACACAATGACACTTTTATGGTGCTACATGGCTTTAATAGCACTACCAGACTTGCCAAATGTTCAGAAGGAGTTTGCACCTGTTAGAACAGTGTTGCTCAATCCAAACAACTTTAAGGTATGTGGACTCCAACTCCCAGAATTCCTCAGCCATCAGAAACACTGTACTAGAACAACGGCTTCTCTTCCGCACATGAGCAGCAGAGCAAGTGCTCTATCCAAGGTGCTGAAGAACAAAATCTAATTCTAGACTGGATCTAGCTAAACTAACCCTTTCTTATTTAGGCAGCCCATGCTTTATACTCTCTCCAAATTTTCTTTTGCGTTACCTTGTAGGCACTGCATTTATACAGTACATTTCTAAAACAGCTGTCGCTACTCTATCCACATATCAAATGCAATGACTTGTTCCTTCGAAGATAAGAGGTTAAAAAAAGCCGGAGAGGCAGCCGCACTAACTGCATAGGAGAAGGACTATCAAGCGATTATTTATGGCTAAAAGTACAGCTGCTATCATTACTACATTTCTCTCTCTCTTATTTTACTCCCCAGAGAATAATTCGAAATAACTGTACCTCTGCCCCAGATTTATTTTCCTTGTTTTATAATAAAGATCGCATTTAAAATCCAGACATTAAAGACAGTTACAGTGGCAATTAAAACAAACAGCTATAATTAATAACTAAAATTAGCGGTTAAGATTAGTACTTAAAAGTGTGTACAAAAAGATTATTTTAAGGGCTTTTAGAAAACTAACAAAGAAGGCATACTATTCAGTTCTGCAGGGGGTGCCTACCAAAGAGCTGTGATGGCAAAAAAAATAATTTAATCCCACACTGCTGCCAGATGAGATTGTAGCAACTACAGGTAGTCCTCAATTTACAACTACAATTGGGATCGGAATTTCCACTGCTAAGCACGGCAGTTGCTAATTGGTTTGAAACATTTTGCTGCTTATCCAAGTAGCTTTTCAGTCTGAAGAAGACTAAAGAAGCTACTTGGATAAGCAGTGAAATGTTTCAAACTAACAAGAAAAGAAGTTCAGTTGCCATGACTCAATTGCCAGACAACTCTATCTCGGAATGGGACAACTTGCCACAGTCAACTCACCACGGCCAATTCGCCATGGCCAACTCACCATGGGACAACTTACTGCCAGACAATTTGACAATTCTATTTAATTATTTAAAATAAAATAAAAAAATAATATTTTTTGCCATTCACATTTCATTCTGTCCCTCCTTTTGCATCCTTTCTTTAATGAGTCCATTCCATTATTTCTTTGATATTAGTGTAACTCTTGTCCCACAACGGGTTGTCCTGCGGTGACTTGGCTGTGGTGAATTGTCTTGCAGCGAGTTGGCCACGGTAAGTTGGCTGTGGCAAATTGTCATAGATCCACCATCTGGATGACTGAGAATCATCATCGACAAGGGAGTTGCTAAGTGAACCATGACCAATTTAATATCCTCTGTTGCCATGATTTTTTAAGTGAATCACTGTAGGTGCTAAGTATATCATGGGGTCATGAAGCAAATCTGGCTTCCCCCATTGACTTCATTTGTTGGAAGCTGTCTGGGAAAGTGACAAATGGTGATCATGTGACTTTGGGACACTGGTTGGCAAGCATCCAAATTTTGATCATGTGACTATGAGAGTGCTGCAAAAGTCGTAATATGAGCTCCGGTCATAAGGCCTTTACTAAATGAATGGTTGTAAGTCAAGAATGACCTGTATAGGCAAAACATAGTACACATAGAGGTACTTATCAAAGGAAGTACTCTCTCAAACTGTTTGAGTAACTGAGTAAGGATAAGGGTAATTATTAGCTTTCTGTGTTTTGCCTGGAAACAAACTGGTAGCCAATTCAGTACTTTAAACACAGGTGGGCTGCAGCCAACTGCTGAGATCTGAACCAACCGAAGTATTTGGACAAGACTTAAAGGCAACACAAATACAGCAAATTACTATAATCAAACCTAGAGGTTACCAGCAGATGAATCACAATCTTGAGGATCCTCATTGTTTAAGGCAGTGAGATAGGCGGCTGATCAACCAAGGCTGGTAAATCCACTTGCAATGGCACCTCTGATCATTTCCTTATTGTGGGAAAACAAAGATTTACTACCTCTGTTTGAAACAGTGTCATATGACAGGATCTTTCTGAAATTACAGTCCCTCTTAAGAAGCACCTCCATCCTGTCTGGATTCAGTTTCAATTTCATACCCTTTATCCAGCCATTTACTGAATGCGGGCAGAGGTTTAGAGTAACCATGCTAATTCCTGGAAGATTTCATTGGTAGATCTGAATGACATCAGCTTTCCAACAGACTCTAGTAGTAGTTGGATGTAGATACTTAAAAGCACTGGAGACAGAATTGGCACCCTGAGGGACCCAATGTAATGTATTTCCCATTCTAAGAAGCAGGTGTCTCCTAGGAGATCACCTGAAATGTATCTGAGAGATAGGAACAGAGCCACTTCAAAGTCATACTTCCTACAAACCACCCTTAAGCCAGTTTGAAATGGTGAAGATCATTTGGTTCCTCAGGCATTGCCTGATGTTGACAAGCTATTACTCTCCCCAAATATTTTAACCAACCATTTTAAGTTAGAACTGCCTATAATGCTTTTCTCTATCTAATAAATGATTCAGAGAGGCATTCATGAAATTAACTAAGTTGACATAATTTGAGGGCTCCTAGGTGCTCTCTGAGCTTGGTTTTTTCTTACAGACATTTCATTACCCAAACAAGGTAACATCATCAATGCACATAGTTTAGGTGTTGAAATGTCTTCAAAAAAACCCAACCAAGCTCAGGATGTCTCATTTTAACCCTGACCTACAAATATTCTCCTTTATCAGTTAGCATAACCACCCAGCTAAAGTTACAAGCCAAATAAGAGAATTATCCAGAAGACAATGGTGAAATATAGCATAGCAAGGAGCTCCCCCTTCCACTATCATGAACTGAAATTGTTCCAGTTTAACCATACAAGATGAGTAACTAGGTAACATATTTGGTTCCATATCGAGGTCAACACAAATATGATGGATTTAATCCACAAAACCAAATCACTGAACACTAAACAAGGAGTCTCTGAGGATTCAGTAATAAAACTCTGGGAGATGAAATCAGGATATAAGACCTGGAAAAAAATCAGCAGGAATTTAGAGATGCGAAACATGTCAGATTTTTTTTCTACATAAAGCTTCAAATGGGCCTTCAAACCAAACAAAACCACAGTAAGCATAAAGAAAATTGTCACCCTGAAACACCAATAGGTATTTGGAGGGAGGGGTTTCCCTTTTGGTGAGTGGGTTGATTTTTGACGCTATCACGAGTGGCATCCGAAGCGATATACATTTAGCTGCAAAATCTCATGTCATGGCAGACACCAACTAAAAATAGCTGTGAGGTCCTCACCAAGCAACCCTCTGCTTGTTTTCTTTCCTTGTTCAATGCTTACTTTGTAGACAGATCAGAAGGCATACTGTTTCCCCAGAAAATGACAGCTGGAGATGGTCAAAGTGATAACTGTGAACAAACAGAGGAATCACACCTAACAAGTAAATGGAAAATAATAAAAGTAGTGCAAGGAACACTTTATTATAACTGAATCCTACCACATTTTGAGGAGATGCCTCTATCAGGGGAATGGTATAATCCAGACAGCAAAGGAGGGATGTATTTAGTGTGATGAGAGAGGCTCGCACAGCAAGACACACCAAAAAGGGAGCTATAATTTCTCTTTCAAGGTCAATCTCCAATCTGAATTTCAACTTGTTTAAGAAAAAAAGATGATTGATGTATCATCAATCAATAAAATATTGTAGACCTCTCTCAAGGCTATTCTGGGATGACTGCCACCTACACTCTAGTACACCTGTACGCTAGTAACACATTACTTTTTAAAAACTAAAGCACCTGGAAAGTAGTAACATACATATTAGAAAAATAGCAGAGATCAAAGGCTTATGAAGTCCAGCATCTTGTTTCTCAGAGCAACCAATCATGTACCTCTGGAATCTTACAAGTAGGACATGAATCCATTCATCCTGAGGCATGTTGCTTCCAATTCTGAACAGCAAACCTATTTATTTATTAAATTTATATGTCATGCATCTCGCTGTCCAAAGAGACTTTTTATTTAATTGAAGCTTACATTCTAATATATTTGGATTCCAGAGTCTGCCTATAAAGATCAAAATAGTGCAAGCAACGATCTTCTTCACAGTCATTTGTGACTCCTGGTCACCTCATCTCTCAGCTGGTGCTGCGTGGTCTACATGGACTGTCCTTGAAGACCTACTCCGAAGCTTCAACCGGTCCAACCATTTGCTTCATATATTTGTGTCACGTATTATTGACAAGTTTACTACTAAGTGCAATGTAAGTTATCGATCATTACTTACAGCATAGAGATTAATTACTTGTGGCATCGCCTATCTTCCATAGTTTCTGCCAAGTGAGGTTGGGGCCCTCCAGGTCCCTTTGGTTAAACAATCAGGGCTCTGGAAGTGGACTTTTTTGTAGTAGCACCTGATCTCTAGAAAGAGATTCTTCCTGAGAGACGAACGACCCCCACACTGCTCATATTTTAAAGAGTCTTGAAGACCAGGGCTTTAGAAGGTAATGTGGGTTTGCTTGCTTGTTGCTTGGTTTTTGCCATCTTTTATTCTTTTGTTATATTTTACAGTATTATTTTGTTATTCTGTATGTTTTTAATCTGCGTACAGCCCAGCGTTGCTGGGAATAAGAAGGCATGAAATTTAATAAAGTAGCAATAATAATAACCATACTAATATTATTCCATGGAACTGAAAGTTGGACTTTGAAGAAGCAGGATAGAAAGAATATTGATAGTTTTTAATTATGGTGTTGGAGAAAACTTCTGAGAAAACCATGGACAGCCAAGAAAAAAAAATGGGAACACCAAACCAATCAACCCAGATTTCTCAGTAGAAGCAAAAAAGATTAGGCTCAAATTGTCCTACTCTAGACATACGATGAAAAGACCTAACTCTCTAAAGAAGGCTATAACAATGGGAAAGGTAGAAGGAAAGAAAAGATGATGATGATCAGCAAGATGGCCTGATTCAGTTTCAAGCAGCAATGCATGCACCATTGGAAAATCCGAAGATCCAGATTTGGGGACAAACTGTTAAGAAAAAAAAAATCAATTGATCTAGTTTCTAAGAGGCAACAATGGCTTGATAGAATATAATCAATCAATCAATCAATCAAATTCTGAACTGAATTTATACAGCAGTTAGTTACTTAGTGCCAAGAATCTCCTCTACAGTACCTTACACATTGACAATAAACTTTACACTCTAAGTGTCCTTCCCTAAGGACAGAAAATGAGACAATCCATCCACAAGAGGGAAGTAGGAGGAAGTTTGTGACCACTATTAATTCTAAAGAGAGAGGAACCCTCCAAAGACTCTGTGAGGCCTGGGCATAGACATGTTCTAAGTTGGGAAGGAACTGGAAAACTTGGGCGGGTGGAAGAATATCGTCAGAAAGGATATGGTTCAGCAACGCAAAATTTAATCTAAGATCCTACCCAAAAAATTAAAAAAATGTTTTTCAGAATGCAAACATTATGTTCCTCTGAAACAACATCCAACACATTAGCATGTAAGATTTGAAGTAGGCCAAAACACAGAATTTCCAGATAAAATTCAAAATTGGCATCTCTCGTTGAACGACAGTCACCGAGTCCAAGAATGTTTCAGGAGCTAAAGTTTCCAAAATAGAAAGTTTTCAAATCAAGAATCTTTAATCACCAAGTTTTTAGTTAGTATTTCCACAGAGTATTCCCCCCCCCCCGCCTGCAACTGAAAGGCACATTTCTTCCCCTCAAACACCATTTCTATGCTTTCAGCCGTAGCTTCATTTTTTATAAAAAGAAAAATCAGGCAATGCAAATTACTACTTTTGAAGGTAATGTTATGAACATGTCTTTGCAAAATTTTAAGGAGTCTCCCACAAGGCTTTCTTTGTGAAATGGATCAAACCGTTGTGTATGGAAAACAAATCTCAAATATCCAATGGCTAGGGAATCCCACACGGACAAATTAGTCCAGATATTTTGCAGCTGTATTCTGAAGTGGGAATTTGCAATGCCCATGCAATTGAATATAGAGTAGGTAGGGTATCAAATTATCTTGACAATAGCTGGTCGACACAGTGTCTCCAAACCAGCTGCTTTTATCAAGTTTTGTTTGAAATACCCTGCGCATATCCAATGACACCTGGGCAAAGTCATTTGCTGGCATCACTTTCTAACGGATTCAAACCCTGCCAGATTCCTGCGAATTTGCTGTGCATGTTGGCTACTTTTTACTAGCAGTAAAAGTATCATGATTAGTAAAGCAAGTATCCTTTGTGAAAATTGCCTAAATTATGTAATCTGCATCATTTGATGTTGTGCCGATAACATCATTTGTGCTTCCTTCTCCCCGATAAAGATGCCTGTATAACCCATAAAAACAAGGGTGTTTATTTAATTGTTAAATAAATAAATGCCAAGTGGTCTTGCACTCATATATACACACATATTTACACATATGTTCAAAGGTGCCATACTAGTACCTTGGATTTCTAAAACATGCTACAAAGTTTGGATTCTTATAGCTCTGTTGAAGGTCAAAGGTAACTTCTTAAAATATCAGAAGCTCCAGCTTTATCCCTCCATGGCCTTCAGCTATGTAATGGCAAGAATTTTTTTCCCCCAAACCTGGCCAGACACTACCAAAACATTAAAATACATAGCATCCATTTCTCTCTATATTTTGGCTGGTGGCTTTATTTGCTCTACGGTTGCACCTTTCATTCATTTTTTCCCATATCTAACTCTACATTCTAATCCTCTTCCTCCTTTTTCTATATCAGGGATCTCTAAACTTGGCAACTGTAAGACTTCTGGACTTCAACTCCCAGAATTCCTCAGCCAGCTATGAAGTTGAAGTCCATACGTCTTACAGTTGCCAAATTTGAAGACCCCTGTTCTATAGCATGCAATGGGTTATCCCCGTCGTTATTTCATTGTTTACATTCTTATCCTTAAAACAATTCATATTTAACAACAACAACAACAACTTATACTAAGTAGGAAGAAACATTAGCATCATTCTTTCAAGTAGTTTAAGAAATGCAAGAAAATCCTACTTAACGTTTTGGCCTTTAGACAGAATTATGGATTGGTGGAATGGTTTGTACTCCTCAAAAGACAAAATTTGATATCATGGCAATAGTTAAACATGTGAGCACTGAGCAAATGTCTTTATCAGATACTCCATCATAGTTCTTCTACTACAGAATCAGTGGTGGGATTCAGCCAGTTCAAACCGGTTTGGGTAAACTGGTTGTTAAATTACACCACTACCACCACCACTACCCCGCTATCAAAGTGGATCCTGGGCACTGCGCTGCAATGGAGAAACGGGCAACCGAGTGGCTGGTGCAAGGGAAGGGGAAGGCTGCTTTCCCTCTTCCTTCTCCTTGCTCCTCTTCTTTCCCTCATGCCAGCTGCTCCGTTGCCCATTTCTTCATTGCAGCACAGCACCCAGGATCCACTTCGATAGCGGGGGGAGGTAATTTAACAACAGGTTGGCCATCGCAGGAGGCTCATCCCGCATGTGCGGCGGGGACTGGACGATGGGGATGAGCCATGCCTCCCACGACAGCCAACCTAACCCTGGGCAAACCAGTAGTTAAATTATTTGAATCCCACCATTGTACAGGAGTATATGAATTCAGATTTTGTGGGAATTTGCAGAGTCACTAATCAACAAACACAAAAAGGGGGTCTGTATACAGGAATGTGTGTGTTTGTGTGCCATCTGAAAAATGGGAGATCAGCACACGAGAATAATTACCTACCACAATCTTCTTCCCCCCCAAATGATCCCGTGTATGAGGCTATTACAGCACAGAACTTCCAACATTAAACACCAAAATGTTCAATTCCTAAATTAATGGGAGTCAGAAGCTCTTGAAGCTCTAATGCAAATCCCCCAGAAATCTTGCAATAAATGTCTAGTTGCTTTCTGCCCTACCCATTACCGACAAATGTGAGGCTGATGTTTTGTCATTACTGCCGTTTGTTAAATGGGAGTTAATTCTTCCACAAAACAGCCGCTAATGCATAAACTATTTTGCTATCTGAATTCTTTGGGAAAGACTGCAGTAGCGCCCAGCATCTGAACCACAGAAAGCAGAACATTTTTAGCAATCTGCATATTCTGAAATGGCATCTTTTGCTTCAGGCTACTGCATTGCTGCTTCCACAAAATGTTTGGGAATTTACTGGGCTCTAGAGAACAAGCTGGAATCACTTCTGAGATGAAAAACATGGTACCTAATGTGGATAATCTCTGGCCAGTTCACAACCATCCATGTGAGGTCCTTCTGCTGGAACAGCAGGGAATAAATACTAATAATCCATCTGTGACAAAACAAATTGCCCTTCTGACAGAGAGTTGCCTGGCCCAGAGTGCCAATCTGGCAGCTAGAAAATGGTACCTAAACAGATGGGATCTTTTAAAATTCCCCCAACATGGTTTCCTTTGTTTATTATTGGCCTGGACGTCTGGTTTCATATATTCAATTATGTCTATTTATACAAGGTGAACGATATGCCTTTCCTTGATCTGCTGCCTGTTCCAGAAAATAGCAATAAATTAATTTGGATACTTTCCCATTTTCCCTTAAATAGCAATATTTTTTTAAAAAAACAAAAAAATAGGATGGTGCAATGGCACAGTGGTTAAGACGCTGGGCTTGTCGACTGGAAAGCTGACAGCCCAGGTTCGAGACCTGAGTGCTGCATGATGGGTTGAGCGCCCGTTCTCGTCCTAGTTCCTGCAAACCTAGCAGGTTGAAAGCATGCAAATGCGAGTAGATAAATAGGTACTTCAACAAGATGCGAGTAGATAAATAGGTACTTCAACATGACCACATGATGACAGAAGCATCTCTCAGACAACACAGGCTCCCTTGACTGAGAATAGGAGATGGCTGCCACCCCTTGAGTCGATCACGATTGAAATGGGGAAAGAAACCAACATATATTTCCACTTAAGCACAGTTCAAATGCGATGCTACCATGTGATCTTGATATTCAAGTTAATAATGGACAAACTGTACCATTATTTTTTAAAAAAAAAGAAAAATCAACTGCAAACAACAATAATGAACAAAACAAGTTAAGAAAGATAAGCCAAATTGCATGAAAATTCACTCCTTTAAAAAAAAAAAGGATTCTTTTAAAATATACAAAGAACACGTTAGCAATCCACAACAGTAGTCCTCAACTTACAAGGACAATTGAGACCAGAATTTCCACCGTTAAGCAAGATGATCGGTTAAGTGAGCTGTAACCAATTTTACAACCTTTTTTTGCCATGGTTGTTAAGCAAATCATAGCTCTTAAGTGAATCATGCAGGTTTTAAACGAAACCAGCTTTCCCTATTGATTTTGCTTGCCAGAGGCTGGCTGAAATGGTTTTAAATGGTAGTCACATGACCTCAGGATGTTGCAAACATTGTAAATAGAAGCCGGATGCCAAGCAACCAAGTTATGATCACATGTCTGTGAGGCTTCTATATTGGTAATAAGTGCAAGGACTTGTTGTAAGTCACATTTTTCATAACACCACTAAATGAATAGTAAATCAGTTACAGTGTTACCTCAGCACTGGGCATTAATTGGTTTTGGGAGGTGCAACAAGTACTAAAAAGGATGAGCCTCAAACAAACCACATGACTTACCACGAAATCTTTGTTTCGGCTAGAAAGCACTTTCTGTCTGTTCCTCTTCCTATTTCAGCGACCTTCCCAGCATAGCCGACTTCCTGTCTGCCCTCTGTGGTTGTCCCCCTTCTTTTGCAGTGACCTTCCCAGCATGGCCAGCTTCCTGTCTGCCCTCTGTGGTTGTCCCACTCTTCCTATAGCAGTGTGTCAAGGAACACCAAGTACCGGGGCAACATTTTCACATCAAAATGTATCAAGTACCAAATTCAAAAAGTTTTGAAGCAACCAAGGTACCACTGTATGTATTTATCCTTCCAATGCTATAAAATTGTTCTCTTGGCAACATTCATATGCCATGTTCTATTGGTACCCCCTGAATAGGGGGTAAATTCCATGAATATGCTGCATAAGAAATGCATGTCTTTGATGTTACTGATGAAGTTTGGCTGATGATAGCTTATAAATTTGCAAAGATAGAATGTGTCCAAAATGAGTTCATATTGCAACTTACAAATTGTACTTCCGTGAGATGGTCACAGTTGACAGATTTAGCCGGGTTCAAAGGAAGGACAAACATGTAATCCTCGATTTATGATTACAATTGGGACCAGAATTTTTTTTGCTAAGCAATGCAGATGTTAAGCAAGTCATCATGTGACTGGATCTTATTTTACAACCATTTTATCATGACTGTTAAGCAAATTGCATGGTCATTAAGTGAAGCCGGCTTCCCCCACTGATTTTGCTTGTCAAAAGCCAGCTAGAAAAGTCACAAATTGTGATCAAATGACTACAAGACAGCATCCATCATAAATGTGAGGTGGTCTTCATACTGCCCTTGGGGATAGTGCAATAGTCATAACTTTGAGGATGATCATAACTCACTGTTTTCGATACTAATACATTCGTTTCAGGAGTACCAAAGTACTTCCAGGGTGAAATGGTTAACCAATGACATCACTCTTGCCTGGGGAACACTCAGTTGGTGACTTTTTTCATGTCCACGTTAAGTTGCCCACCGAAGTGGTACTCATCCATCTTCTCATGGTTAGTAGGAGCTGAAGCAAGTGATGGGAGCTCATCCTGACACAAAGCAGCAACTGGGTCTCAAATGCCAGGCTGCCAATTATCAGCCCGGCATCCTAACCACACTCTTAAGACTGTTTTCAATACCATTGTAACTTCAAACCACGGTTAAAACTAATGATTACGAATCAAGGTCTACCTGTATTAAATAAGAGATCACCTTTTCCGGTAAGCTAGAAAAACCTGGAAGTGGGCCCTGAAGGCGCGAGCGATCACAACACAAACTATATACCCATCAAAATATGCTTTTCTCTCTTACTTTTGCAAATAAGGCTGAAAAGATGCAAGCAGCTAGTTAGCTGGCCCTCCACTCAAGCCTTTGGCAACGAAGATGAAAACCCTTTGCTTTATCATCATGTTTTATTCTACTGTCTTTGTTTCATTCTTCGGAGTTGCCCAGAGGCTGGCCGGTGGCTCAAACTGAAGTATTTAATTCCTCTTTTTCTGGTTTTGTTTTTGTTTTGTTTGTTGCATATGAGAGGAAGAAATATATTCTATCAGATTCTAACTCAGATATACCTGCCTGAAATTCGGCTTCCACCTTTCTCTGTCAAGCAAGATCTGCCAAGTCCAGAGAAAGGCTGCTGTGTCATTTAAATGGTTGAAGCTAAAGACAGATCTTATGCCTTCAAATGTTTTGTAATGAGTAATCATGCATAAAGTATAGTTAATATGTTAGCTTTCTAAACTTTGGCTTCCACAAACCTATTTTATCAGAATTGGGGGACTGTTCCATTGTTACAAAACAACCAAACCTTTAAATCTCTTCCTCTTGGGCATGAAAACTAGAGGGGGGTGGGGGTGGGGATTTGCTTTAGCATCATCTCATGATCCTAAATCATAGCAGAGCATCTGAAGGCAGCCTAATGCTTTAAGAAATATTTCATTTTAAATATGCCTTTGAGGTCATTTTTTTTTTCTTGCACAATTACAATTTGGGCTTTAGGAACCATGGTGCTGCAGTGGTTAGAACAGCAATAGCAACAGCATATGGACTTATATACCGCTTTACAGTGCTTTACAGCCCTCTCTAAGCGGTTTTACAGAGTCAGCCTATTGCAGCATTGTAGGCTGATTCGGCCCACTGCCTGGAGTTCGATCCTGACCAGCTCAGGGGATGACTCAGCTTCTATCCTTCCGAGGTTGGTAAAATGAGGATCCAGATTGTTGGGGGCAATAAGCTGACTTTGTAAACCGCTGAAAGAATATTGTAAAAGCAACTATGAAATGGTACATAAGTCTAAGTGCTAAGTGCTATTTAGTTCCCAGAGAGTTTTAATAAAAATCCACTGTAAAAATATGAATGAGCACATCTAACAATTCCAAGTAATGTGCCATCCATCCATCAAATTAATTACCTATTGGTTCCTGGTTCTCATGGCTACCTTTTATTTATACTACATAAAGAGCTTCATCACATTATACTATAAGTATGAAAGAACTTAGTAACAAAGGGGAAACACCCCCCCCCCCATATTTAAATGGATCAATATTACAGTAAATTTGCAAAGGGAAGGTAATTTCCTAGTGCCAACAGGTTCTTTTTCCTCCAGGGCCAGGTTACTCCATTTAAAAGAAATAAGTTCAAATTAAAACAGAAACCTGGCATTGATTCCACACTGCTTAGACTTACTAGTTCGATGAGAAAATACTTAGCCGTGCTCAACACATACAATGCAAAACAAAAAGAAAATGGAGGTGAGAGGGAAGGAGGCAGCATCCAGCTCTTTCTGCAAAGTAATTATCTACTGCCCTATTTCAAGTAAAGAGGTTTTGCAACTGCAAATTTATTTAACTCAATCTTGGCACGACACAATGGATTTGGAGCCTTGGTCCCCCAGGCTGAGGTGGTAGGCCCTTTTCGCCCTGTATGAGAAGGCATTGCCCCAGACCGAGATACTGCACAATTTGATCTGCACTCACAGCTTCTGCTCTCGTGCACCAATTGTACCTTTCCTGGATTGGGAGGTCTTGCTTAGGGTCACACACGTCTTGGTCACATCCCACTTGGATTACCGCAACATGTTCTTCATGATGCTGTCCTAGAAGACCACCTGGAAACTGCAACTGGCCCAGAATGTGGAAGCATGAACAGTATTGGGTACCCCTAGGTTTGCCCACGTTGCATCCCTATTGCGTGAGCTGCATGGCTGCCAGTTTCTCCGGGTTTCAAGTCAAAAATTAAACTGTATTTAATTGCTGTTAACATAGAGAGCTCAGAATCCTGCAGGAAAGCACACACATAGATGCCAGATGCCAGATGCAGAATGAAAAAGACAGCTTTTTGACACTGAAAATTCCCATGAGATTTCTGCATTTTTAAGAAGCGAACTTGGGTGATATTGCCCAACGGCACCAAGCAAAAGGTATCACGGAAGCCATCAATTGGACGTCTCCCCAACAGAACCTGTCAGTTGTGGTTAAGCTCAATGGAAGGAGAATCAGGTTCCACGTGGCCAATAATACTCTAGTACAAGCAAAGAAAAACTCTTGAGAGTCCCTTGGACTGCAAGGAAATAAAATCAGTCAATCCTAAAAGAAATCAACCCTGACTTTCCAACGTACTCCAGCCCTTCAGACAGAAACCGAAAATGAAGCTCAAATACTCTGACCACCAAATGAGAAGAGAGGAGTCATTGGAAAAGACTCTGATGCTGGGAAAGATTGAATGTCAAAGGAGAAGAGGAAGGCAGAGGATGAGATGGTTAGATAGTGCCGTCAACACAACAGGCATGATCTAGGCAGACTCAGGAAGGACAGGGGGGCCTAGCATGATTTGGTCCATGGGGTCAGAAAGAGTCGAACACGACTTAGCAACTGAACAATAACAACAGGCAAAGACTTGCAAATTTCACTATTCCCCGATTAGGTCCCGGTTTTAGCACTTGATGAGGACATTGACATTCACTTAAAAATATACTACAATTCTACCTCTTAAGAGTAGATTTCAAGTACATGGAAACCACACAGATTTCAACGGCCATTGTAGGATAATCTCAGAAGACCAGTGGACATCTGAATAAGAAGAAATGGGAGGATGGTCACGTTCTTCTCCTTTTGATAATACATGATGAATTCCTATTTAATTAAGGACAGAACTTTTGTTGTGTGGCAGTGTGATAGTTGTTCAAAGAGCAAGTTTAACACAAACACTTCTGACTGCTCTAAGTAGCAGAAAACATTAGCTCATCAACCTGGTTTAGGCCATCAATTATTGTTTCCTATTCTTGCTTACTCAGTCACCTCCCCTAAAAGCTTGAGCCTTAAACAACTGGGCAAGTAAAAACATTTGTTATCTGACACAGCTGTGCAACTTTTCCACTGCAGAAGATCGTCTTACCACAAATCCAGACAATCCTACTAGATCCTAACCAGAGATGGGGTGGAGGTTGCTAGAGACAACTCAAAGGGGAGCATGCCGATTCAAAACGCTTCAATAAAAATTGAAATAGGAGAATTAGATCTTCAGCTAAAGCCATATTTATGCTGTTAGAAGTGAAAGAAGATTATTTTGAAAATAAACATGTGAAATGCCTGTCTGTCATTCTCATCGACTAATGGATTTCTTCTCGACTGAACAACTGGGGAGACTGCACCCTTGAATGCAGCTACTCCTCTACTTACAACCATAATTGAGCCCCAAATTCCTACCGATAAGCAAGATAAGTTGATAAGTGACTTTTGCCCCATTTTATGACCTTTCTTGCCACAGTTAAGTGAATCACTGTAGTTTTTAACATGGCTATTAAGTGATTCTGGCTTTCCCATTGATTCTGCTTCTCAGAAGATTGCTAAGATGATCACCCGGGATACTGCAGCCTTCATAAAAACATGCCAGTTACCAAGTGCCCAAATTCTGATCAGATAACCACGGGGAGGCTGCAACAGTCGTTAAGTGTGAAAAACGGTCATAAGTCACTTTTTTTCAGTGCCACTGTTGCTTCAAATGGTCACTAAATGAATGGTTGTACCTGTACTCTTTCCTTGGCTCAGTTTCTCGCATCTAACCAAGCCATGGCTTTGTGTTAAAAAGCCAGAGACATGACAACTTTGCAAATAAACAAAGAAAACATGGCTTAGGAGTTATAGTTTGTCGCCTGTGGCTTAGGGCTTGGTGTCACTCCAGCCCACTCTGATTTTTCACAGTAACTCGTGATTAAATAACCTATGGCAAAGTTGCCAAATTTGGCAACTTTATGACTTATGTACTTCAACTTCCAGAATTCCTCAGCCAGCGCATTCCTCAGTCAGCACTTGTGGACTACAACTCCCAGAATTCCTCAGCCAGCGCATTCCTCAGCCAGCACTTGTGGACTACAACTCCCAGAATTCCTCAGCTAGCGCATTCCTCAGTCAGCACTTGTGGACTTCAACTCCCAGAAT
>JANHFL010002295.1:97444-108457 GCA_032468155.1 Oxyrhabdium leporinum
AGCGCAGTCCTCAGTCAGCACTTGTGGACTTCAACTCCCAGAATTCCTCAGCCAGCGCATTCCTCAGTCAGCACTTGTGGACTTCAACTCCCAGAATTCCTCAGCCAGCACAGGCTGGCTGAGGCATTCTGGGAGTTGAAGTCCACAAGTCGTAAAGTTGCCAAGGTTGGAGACCTCTGACCTATGGCAAAACATGCAAACCGGGATTCCCCAGAGCTGGTTCTCCACAGCTGGCCCAGATTCTCAGCACAATTATTGGGAATTTAGTGCTGCTGTCTTGGCAAGCGAATAGAGTGATCTTCAGGCCTGTGTAATTCACCAGCTGCCCTAATCTTTGGCGTTGTTATGGGAAGGGCATGACTTGCATTTAGAAAGGTAGCAAGAATGTTGTGGCTCAACGATCTTCTCCACAGCCTTCCTCCAAAGCTCTGAACCCTTCTTAGGAGGCCATCACCCATCTTGCTCAGAAGATGATTCTGCTGTCTCAAGTCACTAGGCCGAGCAAAAAGCAGTTTGCTGCAGTCATGCATAGCCACTTTCCAAATGTCACACCAAGGTTGGATTTAATCTGGCAGGGTGGTGGAGATCTTTTCGATGTGTATTTTCAGAAAAAGCGACTCCTGTTCTTTTTCATCGGCTTTTACAAGACCATTTTGTGTCTTGAGAGCCCAGCACAAACATCACTTGCCTGCTGGAATCCTTGTAGATGGGACATAAAAGGTGAACTTCGGCTATTTTGGTTTCTTTCGAAAAGGATAAATTCCCTCTGCAATATACAAAAGGATGGAGGGAAGCTCACGTGAAACAGAAATACATTCAGTGAAGGAGTCAAATTAGTTGCCGTGGTTTTGGGTTTCTTCATGTAGTTTCCTTCATGGGAAACATTTTCTTGGTGAGAATTTGGGGAAAGTGAAAGGGTGCTAAGAAACTTCACCATTCTGCATTTCAGTCATTCATACAGAGTTGCTGCTCAGTGTTTTTCCTTTCTATCTCCTTCCTGCATTAATAATCACTCTCTTTCCGACTTGGTCTTGTTTTTAATCAACCAGCCTTTTTAATTAGGTACTCCTTAAACCCCATTGGACTACAATTCCCATCATTCCCAAGCCATACATTTGAAGATTGCTAAGTCCAGGGAGAATAAAGTTACCAGATATGGGCTGCTAAATTCTAGATAGCAAAGACTGATGTCATTTAGCAGCTGTCCAGATGTTTTGCAGGATAGATCTGGTGGTCCCAGGGAAGGCATTACTGTTCAGATAGTCCTTGATTTATGACCATAATTGGGACCAGAATTTCTTTTGATAAGTAAGGTGGTTGTTAAGTGAGTCACATCCAATTATATGACCTTTTTGCCATGGTAAAGCACATCACTGCAGTTGTTAAGTGAGTCACCCAGTCATTAAGCGAATCTGGCTTCCCCCATTGGCGTTGCTTGTTGGACACCAACTGGGATGATGCTAGAACACTCCACCTGTTGTAAATACATGTTTGCCAAGCGCCTGAATTTTGACCATGTAAACATGGGGATGCTGCGATGTTCATTGAGTGCAAAGATTGGTTGTAAATCAATTTTTCAGCACCGTTGTAACTTGGAATAGTCTCTAAACAAATGGACATAAGTCGAGGACTACCTGTAGAGGTAAAATATCCTATACAGAATAGACCTGAACTACACACTTGGTAAAAAGTTGAGAATCTACATTTGTCCAACTTGCATCCAGCCGTGATACCAAGCATTAAAATAAACAGATGTACGAATACATAACCAAGTGCTTTGAAAAACGCTGTTTCCCTGTAAAGTCAGCCCATATATGTGAGTACTTAAGAAATGGCAAAGAGATTTTGCAACAAATCATTATCATTATTAGTTGCAGCTGGCTTAGGCATTTAAGTGTGAAATCTCCTGTTTTATATTTATACAAATTTATTAATTAACAAATAAATATAAAATCTTCCCCCATTAACATCTAAAAGCTTTGCCTGAAAATCTTATTAACTGCTGGTGGAAGGCAGTCAGTATGGTGTAAAGACAGAGCTCACCACAAGCAGATAAGAGAGAAAACAGGTAGCTGGCTGTGATGGAATGCAGGGCGCAGGAAAGAAAACAGCACTTCTAAATAGTAGGACACATGTATCTATAGATTATTCATTAAAGGCCTGAGTGTAAACTGGCACATTTCTAATTACTGAAGTTCATTAAAGGACAACCTTTTTTGAGCTAAAACAAGAAAACTTTCATCTATATCATTACAAGAATAATTGAAGTCTTGTTTCCATTAAAGTTTAAGTTGGATTTAAATATCTCTCTTCGAGAATATAAACACCACGTAATTTCATGCCTGTGTGGGCCACAGAGTACAAATTACATAACCAATATTTGAGAGGTCATCCATGCCATAAAGGGAATTAAGCACAAAACAAGAACTGGGTGCAGGAAAAGTGATGCCAAGCAGAAGGGGAAACAGAAAAGGCAGATCAAACAAGGCAGGTAAGCTCAGGGAAAACATGATTTGTATAGATCTGGTTCATGCACTACCTTAAGCCACGATCCACTTTATGGAATATCAGACTGGCTGAGACATAACTCCTGGCTTACAAGCCACAATATCTGGGTCCACACTACAGTATGAATTACAGTTAGTCCTTGACTTACAATCACATTGGAGCCCAAAATTCATGCCGCTAAGCAGTACAGTTGTTAAGTGTGTTGTATTCCATTTGGGATTGTGTTCCACAATCTTTTGTGCCACAGTTGTTAAGCAAATCACTGCACTTGTTAAGTGAATCTGGCTTCCCTCCATTAATTTTGCTTGTTGGAAGCCAGATGGGAAGATTTTAAAAAATGGTGATCACATGACCCTGGGGCACAGTGCAACTGTCATAAACCCATGCCAGTTGTCAAGTATCCAAAGATTGATCATGTAACCATCGGGATGGTGCAGCAGTCGTAAGTGTGAAAATTGGCCATAAGTCATTTTTTTCAGTGCCGTTGTAACTTTGAACGATCACTAAAGAAATGGCTGTAAATTGAGGACTACCTGTAATCCAAACAATAATGGGCCACGCAACTCAAAGTCCCATGTGAAATCAATACAAAACTATTGGCTAAAATCCTAGATTTGCAGCCTTATGCGATACATAATAATAAGAATTTAGCATATTTAATCATGACTAATACATTGTTTGGACCAAAAGTCTGTTTTTCAACAGAAATTATACGTAAGGAATGCTAAGCCTATATTAAGGGGCTTTAGACTTTGGGAACAAAATTATTTGGTTAATTATGAAGACAGGCAATCAATTGCTTACAAAACAAACAACAGATCCCCAAAACGTCAGCATTAATTTAAAAAAAAAACAGATTTCTAGAGCTCATTGTTGCAAAGAAAGAGACTTATAAAATGCCTCCATAAATTTTCAGTAAATATTATTTATGCTTGACTGCAACGTTTCTGGTTTCTGTTCTTTACAGTTAAATATCATTATTTGGCCATTACATTTAGAAGATTGCCATTTAATCAATGCCATTTATTTATTTGATTTTTTAAAAAAATCCTTCCTTTACTATTTTGTTAAGTAACTCAAGGCAGCGAACATGCATCATTTATTTATTTTATTTCTTAAATTTTTAGGCCTCCCATCTCCCCTATAAAGTGACTCTGGGTAGCTAACATTCCTTCTTCCTCCTATTTTCCCTACAACAACAACCCTGTGAGGTAGATATGGCTGAGAGTGACTGGCCCAAAGTCACCTAGCTGGCGTTCATATCTGAGATGGGACTAGAACTCACAATCTCCTGGTTTCCAGCATCTCAACCACTATGTTAAGGGGCTAAAATTTGTCTAGATAGCATATCAAAACCAACACTGTGAAAGCAGCTACAAATTGTACATTTCCTAAACTTCTAAAATCTGGCTTGTTAATGTATTTTTCATACAGATTATTTAAATCCAGCCTTAAAAAGAGTCTTTAGCCACTCACCCAGAATGGAGAACATCTGCTTCTTGGCAATGTATTAAACAGAATATCAGTGCAGTACAACGTTTTATATGTTTGCTCGGAAATACCGTAATCTCAGAGAGTTCAGTGAGGCTGCTTGGTAAATGTATACAGGATTGCAGCCAAAGCTATCTTGCTGATAAATAAAAACATTTTAAGCTGCAGAAATGTTCAGTGAAGCAGAAGAAAGTGTTTTGAATTTTTATCTCTCAATTCAATAAACTCCATCTTTTGCAGATTTAATAGGACTGTGTGTTTTGATTTGCAAACGTAATGAACTGCTTTGTTAAAGATAACATCCAACAAGCTAAAACAAAAAACATCGACACACCCAGGATTATATCTGTACTTCATATGTTAGAACCAGGAAGCCCAATCGGCTGATCGGCTTCCATAGAAGGAAAAGAACAAAATATATACCTCTGTTTCTCCCTATCATCAGTAGAGATCACTGATTTTTTTTTTTTAAAAAGAATTGCTGCATTAACAGAATTCTGCACGAGCCTCTTAGCAGTTTTTACTGCATTAATTATCTTTTAAAAAAAATTGCACCAAAGCTTCCAAAACAATACAAAGTGAGTAAAATGGAGTAAGAGAGGAGAACTGCTCCCAGCACCTTTATTTTACGCACCCACCAAAACCTGCAGCAGGCATGAAAAAATTTAATCCCATTTTGGATTTAGCTAAAATGCACAGGGATTCTGTGTTGTAGGGATGTGTAGCCTTTTGGTAGCTAGGAATGATGTATTTTAATTAGTGTTTGTTTGTTTTTTAAACAAGGTCAAAAGCTGTAGTGACAAAAATGAAATCACAAAATAATGTTTTGTGATTTAAAAATAATGTTTTATAAATCCCATAATGTTTTTCTTACTGCCAGGGCTAAGATTGTTTTTAAAACTTTCCTAGGTGCAAATGGGACCCACACACCCTTCCTGCAGCTACACCCATAATCCTGATCCAGCTCAAGGACATCTGTGCTAGCTATTCATTTTAAATTGCCAGAGCAAACCACATAATAATGGTAGATCTAATTTGGCTCGAAGGAAGAGTTTCAGTGGAATTATCTCCAAAGTCTGCCCATTACACACTGAGTAATTTTGTCGAAGAAAGATTCTGTTTATTTAAATGGAAACTGTTTTTTACCTAGCAAACCAGTATCGCATCTCCTTCTTTTTCGTCCGGGGTCCTTGGTGCTCTCTCTGCTTAGTTGTTTTCTTGCAGATGTTTCATTACCAAACTAGGTAACATCATCAGTGCTAGAAGGGAGTCTTTATTTATATACAGATAGTCTTCGACTTACAACCAGAACTGAGTCCAAAATTTCTGTGAGACATTTGTCAAATGAGTTTTCCCCTCATTTTACAATCTTTCCTCCCACTGTTGTTAAATTGAATCACTGCCCTTGTTAAATCAGTAAGACGGTTGTTAAGTGAATCTGGCTTCCCCGTTGACTTTGCTTGACAGAAAGGGATGCTGCAACCGTCATAAATATGAGTAAGTTGTCAAAGAGTCTGAATTTTGATCATATCAAAGGATGCTGTAACGGTTGTAATTGTGAAAAACGGTTATAAGTCACTTTTTTTCAGTGCTTTTTGTTAACTTTGAATGGTCACTAAATAAACTGTTGTAAATCGAGGCCTACCTAGTGGCTTGCCCTGCCAGTGTTGGTGGGAGTGTTCTTGATGGTTCCCTGATCTTTTCCCTCTCTAAAGTGGCAAACACTTAAAACATCTTAAAAACCCTGCAGTCAAGAGAAGTATAGGCTGGCAGGATTTTTAATCTTAATGAAGCAGTAAGGAAAACAGTCAAAACCAAAGTAATATTAGAAGAAGAAAGAGCTTCCCTAGTGGTATCACAACAGATCGTGCTTTTGTTCATCTCCAACTGATTCAATAATTTAAGTTAGGGAAAGATCCCCTCGAGAAGAATTGTGCTTTACCTGTTGGGATCCTAAGCCAAATCAAATCAAAATCTTTATTATGGCTGTTATCCATGGAAGTGCTAAACCATTTTGAGACTGAAATTCATCATCTGCATTTGGAAATGCGTCACCAGCAAAGAATGTAAAAACAGGATTTTATGACCTGCTCACCATCTGCAGATTAATAGTTAGAACTTGGGACAAGGAAGCTATGTTAGACCTTAATACTGGCTACAGTGGAAAAAGAGACTGTGTAAAGCAAGGGTGTCAAACTCGTGGCCTGTGGGCAGGATGCATCATGCGCTGGCCACACCCACCCACCCTTTTAAGCGAAGGGGGGAAAGTTATGGTATGTCACGTGATGACATGTCGTCGTGCATTTGACACTCCTGGTGTAAACTGTAAAAGAACAGAAAGGGGTGGAATAGAGAGAAATAAAGAAAGAAAAAGTCCGAAACGGGAAGAAGAAAAAGAATGAGGAAAATGAACACACAAAATACATACACTGAATATCTGCGGAAAAACTGCACATTTTTGATAGGTGGGCCTGTAGGTAAGTATGTGTGTTTATTAAAGATTACTATTTTTGATGGATTAAATGAATATGTGATAATCTGTAATAATAAAGATGTGTGGGGTATATATTCTCTTCTAACAATAATTGTACATGCTAAGCATACCTCATATTCAACTTCCGCACAAAGGCAGGAATTTATTTTATTTTTTTAGTACCATGCTGGTATTTTGAGTAATCGCTTTAGAAAGTCAGATTCAGTTCTGCCAAGTTTATCGCTACCGACTGTGGTTATTATTATAGAAATTCAAAGCTGGTTTTAGGATAGGAAAAGTAAGATTTGTGTGCGTGGTTTTTTTTTTAATCTTTCCAATTTAAATTATTTTTTGGCTGTAGCCTTATTTTAAGAACTGTTCAGTCCCTGTCTGGTCTTGCTGGTCTACCAGAGATGCTTTTGACTGTTCTGATGGATTATCTCCTTTGTTCTTTCCTGTTATCTTTACCTTGCTTAAATTCCAATGAGTTGGGCTTATCTTTGGCTTTTTATTTCCCTACAGTAGTAAAACTCTATTATAATGGTTGGCAGACAATCTAAAATGCTGCAACTATCATCTTGGAAAAAGCAAAATCTGGCTCCAAGTAGAAAAAAGAAAAGAAACACAGTTCCTCTTGATTAAATATTCTGTTTTAAAGGAAAGGGAAACGGCCGTGCTCTTTAGAATCGTAACTTAATTCTGAATATCTCCCCTGTGAGTTGGGGATTTGGGGGTATTGGCAGCTTAAACCCCCTTCAAGGATGGGGATGGAGGTCCTTGGTGCTTTCTGAGTTTGATTGATTTCTTGCAGATGTTTTGTTACCCAAACTAGGTATAGTAACATCATCAGTGCTGGTGGCTAGTAGGTAGCACTGATTATGTTATCTTGTTTGGGTAATGAAAAGCCTGCAAGAAAATAACCAAGTTCAGAGACCATCAAGGGCCCCTCATTTCAACCGTGAGCTACAAATATTCTCCTTTACTGACCACTCAAGGATGCCAGTTGAGGGCAGGGGTATCTGCAGTAGGTGGTCAAAAAAAGTCAACATGGAGTCCATAACAGTAAAATTGAAGCCCCTTTTATGTGTTATGAACCTTAAAATGGATTAGGCTTTGGGCACACTGGGATCTTGACACTTTTGATCAGCCTTCTGGATGCCCCTGGCTGAAGGGAAGAATTATTTAATGTCTTTCTAAATTTATCTTCCAATGATAAATTCAATTCTGACATATCTGAGCAGCATCTCACCTATTCAACTCAACACCTACTTAGCTTCAAAAATGTTAAAAGATAATCCTAAACTCCCAAAATGATGCTCGTCCCCAGCTCCTTTGTCCTTGGCCAGCTTTCCTGTTCCATGGCCTTACATTTTAAACAACATTATTTGAATTTTAAAGATAAGAGATTGGCATGGTGCAGCTCCTAAGAGGCAGCCTTCAGACCCTTATTTGTTTTCCAGATGATCTGAAGAGTAGCTGCAGCCCATGTTTCAGTTACAATTTTAAGTCATTCATTCTCTTTCAACCCATCTTGCCTATCAGGCTGAGAGTAAAATGAGGAAACACCACTTTATGTATAGGTAGTCTTCGACGTACGACCACAACTGAGCCCAAAATTTCTATTGCTAAGTGAGACATTTGTTAAGTGAGTTTTGCCCCATTTTACGACTTTTCTTGCCACAGTTGTTAAGTGAATCACTGCAGTTGTTAAGTTAGAATAGAAGGGAATCGGGAATCGGGATGGGAATAAAATCACAGAGCTAGGACCTTCCTTCCTTCCTCCCTCCCTTCCTTTTCTGTATCTCTTTGCTGTTAGTTACTATGAATAGAATAGGATAGGATACGATAGAATAGAATAGAATAGAATAGAATAGAAAGGGACCTTGGAGGTCTTCTAGTCCAGCCCCCTGCTCAAGCAGGTGAACCTATACCATTTCAGACAAATGCTAGTCCAATCTCTTCTTAAAAACTTCCAGCGTTGGTGCATTCACAACGTCTGGAGGCAACTTGTTCCACTGATTAATTGTTCTAACTGTCAGGAAATTTCTCCTTAGTTCTAGGTTCCTTCTCTCCTTGATTAGTTTCCATCCATTGCTTCTTGTCCTGCCCTCAGGTGCTTTGGAGAATAGTTTGACTCCCTCTTCTTTGTGGCAGCTCCTGAATTTCAGGATGGTTTGCATGGGGCCCTCACTTTCCCCTTATCCCCAGGTTTTGGTCAGATCTCCAAATCTCCCATTCAATTTTCATCAATTTGTATCCCTTCAATCCTAGCACAGCACCTTGTCCACCATAGTGTATCATAGGACTTCTAAGGCAGAGTGAACTTACAATATGGAGCCAATCCAAGAAAGCACGAGACAGATCCTTATTGGTTGTATTAGTCCTCATGCCTTATTAAGATCAATCCTCTTAATATCTCAACTGAGAGTTTTGATGTTTTTTTCTTTCTAAATCAGAGATGGGGAAGTTAAGTGGTCTTATTTGCAGAGACATTTTACAAACTGACTCACCAGACAATAGTACATATGGTTGTATATTAATTTTTTAAAACCTTCAAAACTGTTTTCCTAATGCACGTATTTGTCACATAATAGGCACTAAATGCATCCAGCTCTAGTCTAATAGAAGGAATTGTGTAAACATTATTACAAAGAAAGCTGTTCCCTGGAATTCCACTGGGCTAACACCTTCTGTCAAAAGTTTTCTAATCAGAAAATGCAGAATTTAAAAAAAAATGAAAAAAATAAAATACAAAACATGAATGTTGTGCCACAAACATGCACGCAAGCAAAGGTTTTATTTTTCTGTTTTAGAAGACTGATTACAACGTATTCCCAAACCTCAATCTGTACAGAAGTTGATAAGACTGGCCAGAAATTATGAGAAAGTAATAAGAATTGTAATAGTAAATACTTGGAAATTGGAGAAACAGGGGCTATGATGCCTGAATATCTAAAAAAAACCGTAGTGTTAAATCTCTACTTAACTATGCCGTTTGCAGCTGTTGGACTGGAGGAGAACCGTGCTCCCAGTCAGCAGATACAAGTGGTCCAGAATGCAGAGGTTACAAGCAGTGTTGGGCGCCCCCAGGTTTGCACATGTTACATCCCTGTGGTGCAATCTGCACTAGCTTCCACTTTACTTCCAGGTGCAATTCAAGGTGCTGATCATTACCTTGAAAGCCCTACCTGGCACCTGACTGGGCTATTTGCAGAGCTGCCTTTCCTTGATATCTGCCGATCGCACCAGATTGGATAGGGTGGACACACTCAAGTTCCTTCCCCGAAATACTGCCTATTGCCCCTAGCTTAGAGAACATCCCTTCTGGCATTCCGGCAGGCTATGCTGTCCTGATCACTCGAAGGCACACATAACAGCGGCTATGTGGATTTATTAATATTCCCCAACAATTCCCTTCACCAAACCCCCGGAACTGTCCCAATTAAGTCCAGCCAAAAGCAGACCATGGCTACTCCACAGAGCACTGGGCAAGGAGTCCGATTGAAAGTTTCCCAAATGAGATAAACCCACCAATCAAAATTAAATCCACATACAAGATGGTTCACAAGGCATGGTGTCAATCAAAGAAGATAAATTTGAAATAAGATTTTGGAATTAATTTTAAAAGAGTCCTTTCCCTTGGAAAATGCTTTTGTTTCGATTTATTTATTTATTTATTTTACAAAAATACGATTTTAAAAACTGAACAATAAAAATTGGAAGTATCAATGTCTAAACACATCATGAGGCATCCAATGGCTCACTGAAAAATGAGAAACCTCATTTTGTAAAGGGAAGGGGGGGGAAGTAAAAAATAAAAATAAACAGAGCTTTGAGGCTGATTCTCCTATCGGATCTGCACCAAAAACATTGGTTCTCCACATTTTAAATGGAGTTACTGAAATGATATTTTGAGTCACATAAATATTAACTTGAACTCACCTCATCTGTCAACTACCCCAAAACTTAAGTCTTATGACAGGAAATGTTAGATTCAAACAATTGTTAAATATTGCAGTGCACATTAACGATTAGTGCTGAAGAGTAGCTGTGGGAATAGGCCAATTAGTTTCCACACGTTTGTGACATATTTCAGTCATTCTGACTGATGAGAAGAATATAGAAAGGGGAAAAGCCAGCTGACTATATATTACTTGCCAACCTGCCCCTTTTAAAAATCAGACATTGAAATTATGTTAAAACTTGCTTCAAATGTCATGGTGATGTCACTGACACCCCAAGAATAAATTGCACATGGGAGGTGAGAGTAAAGAAAGGGTTTTAAGTTTAACAGAATAATAGAATTGGAAGGGACTTTGTAGTTATCTAGTCCAACCCACACCATTTCTGACAAATGGCAGTCCAGTCTTTTCTTGAAAGCTTCCAGTGGTGAAGCTCCCACAACTTCTGAAGGCAAAGTTGTTCCATTGGTTGATTGTTTTCACTGTCACAAAATTTCTCCTGATTTCCAGGTTGAATCTCTCCTTGATCAGTTTCCATCCATTATTCCTTTTCTGGCCTTCAGGAGCTTTGGAAAATAG